>JAQGAF010000189.1:0-69255 GCA_034687865.1 Kryphioiulus occultus
ATTAAATTGGGTTGATGGAGTACACCCCCCCTACCACACGGTATTCAGTTACTGATAGTAGGGTACTGAGTTGAATTTGAATTGAATTGAAGTTTTGGAAGAAAATGCCAAGAATATGCTTCCAAATTGTCGAAATCCATTGACGCAAATATTCCAATAGCAGCCCCAATGATTACATCTGTCACTTACCAGGCTGTCTGTGAGCCAAATAGTGTCAAAGAGAGCTGACAGATGAAAACGATTTTGATGTTGAAGAATTTGAAACGTGTATCTTAGTTAAGAAACTATACCAAAAAGTGCTAAGACGACAGACTTAAGCACCAATAAGTTTGACTAGGTGTACTTCATAAACCCATTGATTTTCCAATACGATACATACTGTATACATGAATATGACAATTTCATTAACAAATTTATACACACGCACATAAGAATTTAACTAAATAACCATTGCCTTTTTGTCATTCGGCTATAGTTATCAAAATAGCCTGGTCCCAATGTGATCCCATTAAGCGGAGTCCACCGTATTAATGATTGGGTAAAGGGGCCATCCATAGAGGACGTCCTGAAATTTTCACGATTTTTAGAATCCCTTCCACACACACCCCCACTTTACCTGCATGTAAGGTCTAATTTTGAAAAACGCTTTCACATTGAACAAAATTCATAATATTCATTTCATTTTCTTTATAAGCATTGGGCCTGTTAAATATACAAATAATTCTAACAGTAAATGGACAAACTGACCACCATTAGTACATTATCCCCGTAGGTTACCAGGTTTTCAAGGGTGAAGGTCACTATGTAGTTGCCTATATGGTGAAAAAATAAATTTCCGTGTTTTTCCATGTAACCAATTCTAATAATTTGTGTTTATTTTCACTTTACAAATAGCAAATGCGTCTGCACAAGAACTTCAGCACACCGATGACATTGCTGAAGGAGATTTGCGTCGCGCAAGTGAACACCCAAATCATCACCGCTCAGAGAATGAACAACGCGGTCGCCTCGATGACCCAATGGCACAAGCACTGGTATGATGAACTACAATATTGCTACAACCCGATTTTCGCCCCTGATGGAAGCTTGGACATGAAGAGGAGCACAAGGGTCGTTTGGATGAGATACGTGTTGACTGATGGAACTTTTCATTATTGTAATTATTTCCAAAAAAAAATATTCCATGGAAAATGTAGGCCTACCATTATTTAAGAAATGTAGTTAGAAATGTAGTTAAAATCCATCATTGCGATATATTTGGTAGCCTTTACTATATTTTACTACGATCTTCCATTTGAGATCTTGTTACGAAAAATGTTGCCTAATGCTGTTTTTAATCGAATTGTGACACACATTCAATAATTAAGTATACCATTTATACCTGGAAAATTTAGAATATGACCCTGGAGAACGTATCATATTTACATTAATTATAATTATTATAATATTATTTATAAAATTACAATATCGTCGAGGTGAGTCCGTCTTTTCGCCGTTTTTCCACGATTATACTTCGTAATAGATGATTTGAATATTAAATCAGTATTATATCACAAATCCTAGACCGCGCAAGGGGCAACATGGAAAACCAATGCCAAACGTTTAACCCTACAAGTCTGTACAGAATGGTCATTCTTGCACTGTTGTATATATTATCAGGCTCTTAAAGACACCGAACACGTTACCAGATGAAATCATCGAGGCAGTACGGTATATATAATTTCCATAACGAATTATATATGACGTCATGCATATGATAAATTGCACAACAAACTTTAAAATATATTATTACTTATGTTATTATTTATATTATTACTTATATGTATAAACCAGTTTCACATAACCAGTTTCATAACGTCATTTGATCTTTGACGACACAGCAAGAAAAAATGTTACGTTAACATCATGCTAAATAGCATTTTTATTCTTATTTTCAATATAGGTTTACATTATATCGCAAAACATTGTAATATAACAAATTAGTTTAAAACTGTTGTGCAACTTGTTATGTAACTCCATACATGTATATTCTATGTTGTAAAAAGCTATATTCACTATGTAAAAAACATTAAAGAGCGCAGTTATACAACTTGTTTCAAAATGAGAAGGAAACCGTTATATAACATGTTTCTAGTGGTAACGTCAGTAAGAAAAAAATGCTACATAACTTCATGCATAACGAACATGTATAAGTGTTTTTTCAGCTGTAAATAGCTTTGTAAAAGTTAAATTATGTGATGTACGGTATATGTACATAAGAATTCAAATTAAATACTGATCGCCTGTTCTTGTCATTCGGCTATTGGAACATAACATCACATACAGTATTGTAATCCATAAAAGCCCACATTTATTCATACACAACGCACACTATATACGTGCCCTTAAGTCTCCCGAAATTAAATAATCTCTGTACTACATATAAATGCACTTTAAAATACATCACGAAATCATTGCATATTATCTGGCAGAAGACTGCAACCTTTTGCATAAAGTAGTAGTTTCATGTTTTAAAACTTACGAAAACCATTACGAAAATCACAACATACATGTACATAAAAACTACTTTCATATTCTGTTTTTGGTCAAATTCAAAATCAACTGTGTCCATTTTTTGTGCATTTTTTTGCGGTTGGCCCTCCTAAGGCCAACTTTCATAATTTTCGTGATCTTTTCAGAACTGGCAATAAGTCGATTCAAATTACTTAATGCCCCATTAGTTAAGCGGCAATTTGCGATTACTTCACTCACGAGTCTAAAATTGGGTTTAACCAAACGCCCTTCTGATTCGTCAGATTTTCATATTATGAAACATTGATGATATTTCAAAAATATGTGGAGAAAATTGCCTCATCCGCCATTATGCGGCTCTTCAAAGTTAGCATTCAGCTCTCATAAAATGCCCCCAACAGAGTTACATTGTTCGCCGAAATTAATCGAGTGTGCAAAAAGACCCAAAAAATTAGCCCAATAAATGCCCAATTCATCCGTCCATCATTAAACGAATCATTACATGGCAAATATTTCATGCTTGGCAAAATTTCCCTCCCAAAACAAATGGCTTTTCGTGTTTTACAAGCTGTATTTCTCTAGCTAAAAACCCGCTAATGCAAAACTGCAATTTCTGGACGATTTGATCTGCCCAGATATGGAAGCAGGGCGTGCAAATTAACAATGCTTTATTGTATGTCAATATTTGCATAAAAAATGGAGAAATCACGGAATGATGAGCCTTTTTGGCAACTGAGTCAATAGTACCAAGTTTTCCGAGGATTAGGCCATTGTTAATAGAATATGTTAAGCACCTTGAAGATCACATTTGCACGGTTTATTTCGTAATGGTATAAACTCAACTCAAATGGTAACCTCGGGTTATAAATCTACAAGATTTATACGTGTAAAATAAAAGTTAGACCTAACTTCACTCACAACAAAACCAACAAAAACCCTAGAAAACAACAAAAACCCTAGAAAACCAAACCAAAACCATAGAAAACCCAACCAAAACCATAGAAAACCCAACCAAAACCATAGAAAACCCAACAAAATAAATAGAAAGTTTGATGCTGAGCCTAGACTAATCTTCAGCCAAATTTTTCATTTATTATTTTCAAAAGCAAACAACATGTTGGGGCACATGCATTAATGTAGAGTGCCCACTAATTCTCAAGGCGATTTCCCTGACAATTTTTCAGCCATTTTTCTGACGTTTTACAAGGGATTTAAACCCAAATTTTTATAAAAGATGATGACTAATCAGTTGTCAATTTCAGACTATCTCAATTTCCCACACATTTTCACGAATATTCACGAATTCTATGGTAATCGCTATCACATTTCCATTTCCTTGCCATTTTCTGATTTTCACGGACTTTCCAGAAAGGTCAGGCAAGCATTTTCCCTGTGATGGAAGCATTTTATGTTAGTATCAGATTATTTGAGGTGAAACTAAGCGAATTTCAACTGAACCAAAACGCATTTAAAGTTGGGTACATTCGAGGATTATTTCTCATAACCTGCAATTTGGTGGCATTTGTAATCAGCGAATCGTTAGCAAATTGAGTTTAATTTGACCAGGGCTCCCAGCGAATTTATTTCCATTTAGCAAAATGGGGATGAGGATGGGTGGGGAATGTCAATGTCTGTTCATTGTGAGATACACAATGGCAAAAAAATGCTTATCTGTTCTGCATTGTTTTTCATTTATATAAATTTTAACCCAAGGTGTTCAAGCGTCCATTCTTCGGTGCAAATAAACCCACCGATGGATAATATTCTCAAGCGTTTCAAAAATCCAGACAACAAAAACCTCGAGGCCTTCTTTTGCACAAATCAAGAAATCGATCGAGAAAAAAATCTTCAAATTGAATAATAAAGGAATTCTTCTGGGCAGCACGCCTGAGTTCTGCGAAATGCCACATCAGATAACAGTCATTTAAAATGTTAAAAAAAATTTCATAAACGAACAGGCCTACAGGCCAACATGCATCTTTGTTGATTTTTGCAATATGGCATTGTTAATAGTATTTGTTTTCAGTGTTTATGCTGTATTTGGGGCATTGTGTTTACACCCCTTTTTCTTGGTTTTATTCGAGGAATTTCATTGTCTACTATGATAAAACCTCTCGAAGCTGGGCAATGAGATTTGAGCTCTGTAAGAGAAGGAATCCCCATTGATTTCAGGGCATAAAACGTAGATTCCTTGGTGGATCTTTGGCTCAAGGCTTGCCTGGATGCATTTCAGATTTTCAGATACAATTTCATGATGCACAATGTGATGACCATGAAATCACGAACAAAACTGTACATAATAAAAATGCATCATGTGTTATCTTATTTATGGTGTTTTTTAAACATGTAACCTATGCACTTTCAAAGGATATACCTATAACTCTATACTACGTTTCTCGTAGAATAGCGTAGTGCGATATTTTTTTTTAATAACAGGGTCCTCCAGAAACTCCCCTGACTTTTCTAAGTTTTAAAACAACTTTTCCTGACCACCCTGACCACTGAAAATGCAAAAAATATGGCATGCCAATGTAAGGAATGTTATATTTATTGCTAGATTGCACAAACTGGATAAAACACATTACACGACGAAACAGCAAATTTAGACTAGTTTTCTTGATTTCTTTTACAGAATTGCTTGTCATCTCTTCAATTTTGTGCTAACCAATAACTACCAACGCAAAACCGGTTATTGATTTGTTGAATTTCCCTGACTTTAAGTAAATCAGCTTTCCTGGACTTTAAAGGCAATTTTAATTTTCCTGACTGGGTAACCCAGACCTACAGTAAATCCATCATATCCAAAACTATATACTAAAAATGCATCACTTCGTATCATTTTATGGTATACATGTATAATGTTTGATGTTTTCTAATTTGTTTCACTATTCACTTTCAATTGAGAACAATTAATGCCCAAGAGTACATGTATATGATACGTCTACTCTGAAATCGTCATAAATATAAATAACCTACAACCTATAACTCGACTAACATTTGTCGTAGAATAGCATTTTTTTTTAAAAAAAAGTAAGAGATTTGGGAAGAGCATGTTGAACAAAATGGGAAAAACTCTGGAATCAGGCACATAGGACATCAAGTAGCTGTCAATATAAAATTAATTGTCCAAGAAAGGAGGTTTGCCTATATTTCAGGACTAACTATCAGCCTAATACCATCCAAACAAACATCTAGAAGGTAGAAACGAGCATGGGGTCAACAGCTTCATCGTAATTTCTAAACTAATAATTATAGATCGAGGCAGACTTGACCCCTCCCCACCCATGACCACATGTATGCTACGCTTACTTTTTAGGCTGTGTAAATCAGAGCAGAATGACCGAAGCAGTATTCGAGCGAAAAAAGGCACACGTCTGGAAGCGAATAACAAAAATAATAAATAGGGACACATGAGTTAAACAATAGCAATTATACAGCCAAAGAAATGCAAGAGAATTACATTAGTAGGCCATGAAAATAAGGGGTAGCTTTTCAAAAATAATAACATTTCTGGGATTCTATTTTATTGTTTGATGCCCTTAAACACCACCATGAAGAGTGCGACCTCTGATGGGGTGCCAGTCCCCTCCCACGATTTAAACTGTCTAGCCCTGGCAATTTTTAAGGGTATTGAAAGATGACCTCATGCCATGGCCAAGATCCGCATACTGACATTGTCCACTAATTTTTCTCAAGTACCAAAGTTAACACCATTAGGAAGGGTTGAGGTAATATTAAAGGTAATTGGTGCCCTAAACAAAATTAATAAATAAACGTTTATCTGTCCACCCCTTTAAATAAACTTTGACATATTTGTAGCATGGCAATAACGATTGTTTAGAACATTTGAGAAACAACCTTTGCAGCAACCTTCCAGGGTAGAACCTGTCTAAATAATACTGTCAAAAGTAATATCCTCCCTAAACTAATGTCAGCTGCTGATCTCGACGTGCGACCCATGTCAAATCTAATAAACCTCGATCCATGGTGTATTGAATATGTTTTGCTTCAGTCCACGGTTACGTCGGTCCACAACTATAGCGAACTAATAATACAGTTTGTAATACAGAAAATTTGGCAAAAATATTTCCTCGATATCTTTTGAAATATTTAACAATAATGTACTTTCCAATAGATGTAAGTGTAAATTGTTTGATGGTAATGATTGTCCAAGTTTCCTGGGCGCCAAGTGGCAAGTCCATTGCCCCAACCTCTACAAACTATAATAACCTCTAAGCTAATATTCAGCACCTGCCCCATTGTCAGACATTTGTCTGTTTTCAGACCTCAAGTAAACTGGACTTGAGGATCTGCGATAAATGCTTTTTAGAGCCATTCCACAACGTTACCCCAACCTGTCAAAACTAATAATCAGCACCGGTCCAAAACCATCGTCAGACATTCGTCTTCTTCATGTTTACAGCACTTGAGGATTTCTCATAACATGGTTTTGGAGCCATTTTACAACATTGCTATTAAGATTACAAAACGTAACAAAAAAAAATTGAAATGCAATATTTAGTGCAGTATTCCAACATAGCCTTGGCACGAAACCCACTGGAAATACGTTGCATCTCATTTCAATTATTTGCGAAGCATTTATTGCCCTGAATTACGCTACATGTATTTTAATTTGATGAAGCTTATCAAAAGTAAATTGTGAAAGTGGATTTCTAGGCAACTATACTACGGTATGGCAGCTATACCCCCAAAAATCCCACTACCTGAGACTGATGTGTCACGCCTTATTTCAAAACCTAAATTAAAAGTAGGAACCTTCGGGATTTGAAAGCGAACCTTATTCGAGCCATCAACGTGAACAAGACGCATCATCATTTCAGCCAATTGTGCTTTTATCCGCATGAGCCAGATATTTTCATAATGGCGAAAAAATAATAATTTGGGACACCGTGAAGTGGCCTGACCTCCAAATAGTGAAAACTCAGGAGGAATTCGTTTTAATACACGTACGAGTCCCTCGCCCCTGTCAAAAGAAATGCGAGATCATGAATCATGTCTTTAGACTGACATTCAAATAAAAGTAAGAATTTCTGAAGGCACACTCGATTTGAGAAAAGAAGCTTCACTTTTCTCGGAAAACAAAATTTCGGCTCCAAATCAAAAGGAGAAAAAAAAAACAGTTCGTGATGTTTGAATTTACTGCCATCAAAAAGCTCTCATTTTCGGTAATCTAGATTCCACGGCATTTAAGATAATTTTTTATCTTATTATTTTATGAAACTGTTTTGCAACCGCCCCATTTCGACTGTATGGCATGGCAGATTCAAGATCCCACGGGGGAAATTGCGCATTCAAACAGATGTAATAAACACTACGATTACATGCAAAGATGGAATTAAGATTATCAGTTGTTTACCTTTCGATTCTGAAGGTAAAAACCGGTGGCAGAAGGAGAAAGTCCAACCTTAGATATTCACTACCCTGCCTTGTCCAACTTGTCGAATCGAATTTATATTCGTCGCAATATTTAAACGCAATAAAGAAACGTTTTTCGCAAGAATTCCTGATTCTAGAAGCCACATTCTACAATTAGAACTGTCTTTTCTTTCATTATTTTTTTAAAAATCGAACTCGTGCAAGTGCACTGGTTTCACGTGCAAGCTGGGCTCCACGTGCAGCCATTCCTAGTAAACATGTTGCTAATCCTAACGATATTCCCTATGGGCTTGTAAATTTAAAACAAATTAAGTAATGGTTGTTAGTAAGTCAGTAAGTTGTTAATCGTGTATCTTATAGACCAATGTGAGTATTTTTAGTCAATGTTTTAATTTTATGTTTTATTACAGCGAGTTAACAAATTAATTCTCCATAACTGTATATCGATCGTGGAGCAATTGCAAATCATTAATTAAAAATCGTGCATTTGTACAGATTGTACAATGTATTTACTAGTAATTGGGGTTATCCAAACTAACAAGAGAAATTAGCGAAGTAAATGCATGGTTACTGCTAATTTCTAAAAACGAAATACCCCGAGTTTTTCAAGTTTTCCAGGTTTTACAGCTTGAATAGCAAAATTTCCTGAGATTTTAGGTTTTCCATGTTGGTAGTCACCATGGATTCACAAAATACTCCCCACCCCACCTGTATACTGTCTTGGAAATTACCAACATTTAAAAACGTTGGAAATGAAGTTGACGACTTGTTTATGTTTTAATTTGTAGTTGCGAGTTAAAGTGCGACGCTCAATTCATACATTAAAAATTAATGTGGTCGTTTGGGAAGACAAATTATGTTTTACCAGGTCAACTGATTGTCATATCTGCTAATATGACATTATGCACGCTAACTCGATCTTCAAACAACAACAATTAAGTCATTCTGTAAATTACAGAGACTTCAGTTTTTTAACTTCAGACAAGCTATATTTTGTCTTAAGTGGGAGGGGATGGGGTCAAACCAGTGGTCTATAAAACGACAAAGTACAAAACTAAAATGTGATAACTCAAATGTGCCAAAGGCACTAATTAACATTCATGTAAAAGAGCTATTCTTTAGCATCTTTGAGTATCATTTTAATATACAGAAATAAAACGTAAACTTAACTTGCTATTACAGTATAAACGAAAACTTTAGGAAAAAATTCCATTAAATATCTGTTTAAAACAGCAGGATTCAGAGAAGAAATAAATAAGAAATGCTTAAATAAGGAAGCGATTGAAGAGAGTGCAAAACTATTTCAGAAATCAGCTGGAAATTGTGGGTAAATACCGGGCAAGTGTGAAATCACATCTCGAAGCCAAAAAACAACTTCCAAAGGCGTATTTCACTGACCCATATACTTAAATATTTAAATCTGGGCAGGCAGATCAACTTTTGTTCCCAAAATACTGCGTTACCAAAATTTCAGCTAATAGACACACTTGCAGGTTGAAGGCCAAAATCCACAATTTCCATCTCAGAAATTGTCGGTAATTTTAAAGGCAAAATTGAAAAAGCTAGCTTATTTTAGGTGAATTTTACAAATGAAGAAAAAATTGACTTCCCGGTGTGAAATTGGCAAAAGATAAAACCAGAATGTCGTTATTTTAATTGGAGACTTTCTTAAATTTGTGTTGCATGCTGTCGTTTTTAAAAGCCAATTTGAGTAAAAAGAGACCATTCCGCCTTGTTTTTTAACAGAATTATTTGGAAAAGACTGGTGTAATTCCCCTTTTCTTACGTGGGTGATGCACGTAGGCTTAACGGAGTTTTTGTCAGAATTAAATCCCCAATTTCTTCCAAGAAAGGAGAAAGCAAATGATGGTATTATGAGTACAAAGAAAAGACGAGTTGCGAAGACGTCTATCTCAAGATGACTAAAAGAAAAGTGAACCAGTTTTCGTTTTGATGTTTATATTTTCTTTGTCCATTGTGCGCCAACATGTGTCATTATAGAACATATTTTGGAAATTATGTTATTTTTGACTATCAAAATTGACACTTTGGAGTTCTGAAATTTGGTAGAAAATTAGTATCCATGATACCTGTACAAGGATCCCCCAGAAATGTAATGTTTCAATTTTTTGGACTTTTACCTACAGTATTTCAAGTTTTTGAAATACATTCATTTATTGCTTATAACAGAAAGAGGAAATTAAGGGCACTGCCCATACGGCTATGGTTTCATCTTCGGTTTGATTTCAGGAGAATTATTAGTGAATTAGTTTTGGTCGACTTAGATTAATTTTTTACATATAAATAGGAAAACGAACAAAAAAGCCACAAGGAAACAGCAAATTAAAGAAACTTGTTTTGCAACATAGTCCCTTTTTTCATATTTTTGAAAAGGGTTCACTCAGAAATCATATTCAACGCCCCTGACTATTCTATGATTTTTCCAGATTTTAAAACAAATTTCCCTGACCACCCTGACCACTGAAAATGAAAAATGTGACATATACCACTGTAAGGGTTGCTGTATTTAAGGCTTATTAGCTATGCAAAATATATTATCGACTTGTTGAATTTCCCTGACATTTTCAAAGTAAATCAATTTTTACCGACTTTTCCAGACTTTTTCAATTTCCCTGACACTTCCAGGTTTGGGAGAACCCTGCTGACGTTTCTCCACCAATGACACTAAAGAGATCTTTAATAATAATCAATAAGCATTTCCTAACAAGGATTATACTGTATGAAGCAAGTTTCCTATAGGATAAATTCTATTGAGAGGAATACTTCTAATAAAGCACCCTGTACATACAGCTGGAAGATATTAATGTAACCATATTTTCCAGTACATGTATTAATTATGCGGACGAACCTTAAAAGAAGAATTTCGTGACAGTGAGCATAATATGTTAAGTCGATAAAAAAGCATCAGGTGGCTCCACACGAAATCAAAATTTGTATTCACAAACCATCTTGATCTACACAGCTACAATGTTTGGAGGGGAAAGTAAAACGAGAATCAATGGAGGCCTGATTATGGAAATTTAAAAATTCAAAGAACTGGAACAAATGATAAACTTAACGAATAAAGAAATATTTTACCAACAAATGTTAAAAATTAAAAATGAGATAAATGGCGTGGGTGTGTGTTATGCTTAAAATGAGGGTGCTTGGTAAGAAAAACTGACACCAAATTCATGTTTATACACTCGAATTCCAACATAACGTTAGGGAAGCATGTTTCTGACACGATTTCGAATATGCTCTTTACCCGAATGTACACACAATGATATGGCAATCTTCCCATGGGTAAATTTGGCATAACATATATAACATGTACAGAACATTAGATTTCACATTATGATTATGACCCAAATATGTGACTGCTATTTCAGGGTGATCACAGTTTTAAATTTTTTTATTTTTGTGATGCTTCCCTCATTTCCTGGTCAAGTTACCTCAAATGTCCCTGATTTTTTCAAAATCAATCCATTTTCAATGAGTTTTCAGTACCGTTCGAATTTCCCTGACTTTTTCAGATTTTCCAAGTTTACCAGGTCTGGAAGAACCCTGATCCAGATAAAGTATTTCAAATTTCCTGATTTTCCTAATTTTTCACCCCAGATTTTCATTTCTTTGTTTCCAAGTTTTCAAGTAGTGCGGTCACCCTGTATTTACACAATCAAAATTTGCTTCCTGTAATATATGCAAAGTATGAAAACAATTTAGTTTTCATAAATAAAAGATGCAGAGATCCTAAAAGGTTAAAACCTTCTGTCTATATCTTGAACATAAATTCACAGGCGTTTTCAAAAAAAAGTCACTGCAAATTTAATTGTGTATATTGTTTAATGCATATTGCATTTCTTCCCTAACCCATTTATTCGTTTAATTTGATAGCTGTGCGTTCATCTTAAACCTTTAAATATTTTTTGCGATTATTTTTCATTTTCAGCCCCCTAAATTCCAAGCCTACTTCCTTAAATTTAACTTATTTTTGTAGAAAAAATGAAAAAAAACTAGACACAAACCTCTTAAATGTTATATACTTTTTCTGCCTCAAAGAAATTACATTATCTTCTTTAGGTCCAAGCTAACACTTTCCTACAACACAAAAAAAAAGAAAAATGATAAAGAAAATTTTAATAAACATAAAAAAGCTTTTCATCTTCCGAGGCAAATTTAAATTTCGTTATTTACGAACTGGAAATCTGCATTTCGTACGGTATGACTGTTACTTTTCTCAACCACAAGGTAGAGTAAATTGAGCATCAAGTAAGGCACGTATAGGAACTTGTTGCTTTTTCGTTCATCCGTGAACAATTACTCCAAAACCCATTCTCGTACATAAACAATTAAGGAAGATAGTCCAAAAATATCGAAGCTTTTCCTTTATCAGAAAATAACTCAGCGCTTGATTTCCCACAAAAACAAGAGAGAAAGATTGAAAACAACAGGGTGACTGGCCGAATCCTCGACTAAATTTCCCTGACTTTCCATGACCAAATCTGATCAATTTCCCTGACTTAGCAAATAAAAAATATCACATGCAATTAAAACTATCTTTATTTTACTCACTTTGCCCATTCAAGTACACGTATTTAATACTTCTTATACTTTAATACTACTAATTATTCTAAATTTTTTCATATGCATATATATTATTTGTTTCACAATTTTCATCTAATATTTTGGAAAAAAAAAAAATTCGCATTTTCATTCGCCGCGACCCCGCACAAATTTTAGAATTGAGAACGCCGTAGGCAAATTTTTTTACAAAAAACTAGAACCCAAAAAAATTCCATGGGTGTTAATATTAATGTGAGAGCAATGCCTGTAAATTGACATTTAATAGTACGCGTAGGCAAAATTTGTAAAAAACTGCAGCCCTAATGCAATTTTGAAGACATTCTTAGAAATACTAATATTCAATATTTTAGACAGTACCTGCTATATTTTTCTTTGCCACGGTAATTTGCCGTAACACAAAGGAACACTTGACAAACTTTTCTTGACCAACCTAATAAATTGTCCCTCAATTTAAACATTATCTACGATGGATTTTAGCCCGTTTCTTTAAAAGGGAGCGCCGTAGGCAACATTTTTGAAAACCTCTTGGAAATAACGAATAGTAGGTGTAATTTATAGGGTGTTTTTTCACAAAAATGAATTGAAAATTTAAAATTTCCAGTCAAAAAATAGAAATTAAAATTTTTTTGAAAGTTTTCCCTGACTCCCAACTGATGACGATTTAGCAATTCTCAACTATTTAATTAGAAAAAAAATAGTGACTGCGGAGAATTGGCCGTCTTTATTGACATGTTTGAATTATTAATTTTACTTTACTTATTTTAATAATAATAATAATTATTTAATTTTTATATTTATTTAAATTTAATTAAATACCTAATGTAAATCCCATGTGTTTACCTAGTTCATCATTAGTATCCACAATAAGAGATTAATTAAAATGAAATAAACAGCTCAAAATCCGGCGCGAATCGAGGTTGGTACAGACCAGGGTAGAACTCACAAAACAATAAAGGAAAGAATGAATAACTTTCAAAAGCTGAGGCAGCTGGCAAATTTGCAAAATGTATGTTGTTTTGTTGTCATATTTGATTATTGAAAGGGGATTTGGTAACGGACCTGTATGCAAGTTTCTGGCACCACTTCAGCACTTCTCAACAATGATGGCTGCTACAAAGCAATGCATTTGTCACATATTGCATTGACAAATCTTTTTTGCATCATAATTACAGTAGAACCCAATTATCCCACAGAGAGGACCAAAAGGTAAAATTTTCATAAAAAGTAGATCACAAATACAGCTCTTGTAATGCTTTCCTGATACTTATGCCAATCAAAATCGTTGTGCCACAACACATTTACAGACTTTACATGAACTTCCCTAACTTTTCCAGACCAAATCAATTTCCCTGACATTTCCAGATTATCCAGACGGCCAATCACCCTTAAATAAGGAAATTTTATAGAAATTAATTTTTATTTTTTTTTACAAATCCCATTTTTTGCGTCAATAATTTCTGAAATCTAAGTAAAACTGGGGTAGCGATTCCTCGCCTTTGTGAGCCCAATAAAGGCCCATAACAGCAGGTTGTACACCTTTCATATAAATTAGCTCAAGTTTCGAATTAAAAATTTAATTTCCATCTGTTCACCGCCTTATTTTCGAGCATATTTTTCGCCAACGAAAACTTCTATTCAAATTTTGAGTTATAGTCCATGCTGGAAATTTTCATTATGTTCAGACTTCTTTACTCTTGTTTGGTTACGAATTAAAAGTGACCATCGTTTTGACCTAAAAGCGAGAACAGCCAGCCAACCGTTAAGTTTTAATAATGACTTTTTATTTCTTTTAAAGGGAAATTAATCAACACATGAGGATAAGAATACCTAATTCCTTAAGACGCTCCCCGTTAAGACGTCTATCTCGCCAATGGTAATTGCTTTCCATTAGCCCCCAGCAATGTTTAGGGTTATTAAAACCCCCCGAAGATGACCTTTAATGAAATCATGTGCGTGACACGCGTGTTTTGTACTAGCAATTTTTTTCCACCCAACTTAACTTTCTCCATTTAAGGGGGGAATTCGCAGTACGTAGTCTTCGGATATGCTCTCACACGCTCTACCTTTATTATCTAATCGATTATCCATTTATCTAATAATAATCGCTGGCGTGGATAATAAGATCTGCTGGACCAAACTGTGAAAACTGCGCGATTGTTATTATTTTTGCATAAACATAGCCTAAATTCTGAGCAGGCATGCATTTGAAACCCTCAGTTTTCGCTCGATTTCCTACCTACCTTGCCAATTAAGATGGGAGCTTAAGAAGCAAGTAGATTAAAGAAGGCCAAATGGCGAAAATTAACCACCCAAATGAATTGGGAACCCCTGAAAATAAATTTTGTAAATTTAAAATGCATTTCAAACTCCAATTTTAATTTAACTTATGTGTCTGAAAATGTGCTACAGAAATGCATTACGGGAAAAAATAGTAAAACCAAACGTAATACGTTCAATATCTCCAACACTGTTTTCAATTCAATAAACAATGAGTGGAATTAAGCAGCACCCTGTTGTATTTAAGCTTATGTGTGAAATCACATTGATTATTTCGCAATAAACGTTACATGATTAACTTACGATCACCCTGGAACACCCAGCAATTGAAATGAGCAATAAATACTATTTCGTATTTTTGTGTGAATGCACTTTTAGGGATTAATTTACCAACACCCTGGAACGCCCTGTATTTCAACTATGCAATAAATAGCATTTCGTATTTTACTGGGAAGTCAGATCGATGATTTTGCAATAAACTTTTCACGATTAATTCACGATCCGGAAAACGAAACCGTTTCAAATTACATCTTTCAATATAAATGCAGTTTACAGTTCAAATGTATCAACCAAATCAAAAAGTTGAATCTTCAACAAACGCAGAGCGGGTTGCAACAAACTCCTGTTAACTTTAATCCTAATTTTTGGTGATAAACCCAAAATTTGTCTATTTGGCCTTATTTGCAATTACTTTTATATGATTAATAAAAAATTTTGTGCAATTTTACATGATTTGCATTTGTTTGTACGTTTCAAGGCATATACAAGCTTTTAATGAGTTTCGTGCCTGTTATAAATTGTAATTGTATTATTAAAGTTAAATGGAAGCTTGCTGTTCTAGTGCACTTTGGCGAATTTTCAAGCTATATCAACCTAACAATAGACATCGTTCAATAGTTTTCTAAATAACCTTGGATTGACATGCTTAAATCAGGCACGATCGCAAAAAGATGATAGCTTGACCATGTCCGATTTGTACTGCTCCAAAATGCCTTCGAAGAATAAGTAGATCACGTGATAAACAGGCAAGGATAAATTTCGGATATAATGCCCCAAATTGCATGTGATTCCCCTTGTTTACTTACATGTACTTCCATACACTACAGTGTGGACTGTACAGATATCTACAACTTGTATTTTTTCCCCTTTGGTGGTGCACAGAATACAACTGAGATATTACGAAGATTTGGAAACAGGTTAACCATTGTAAAAGCGCAGCAAAAAAAAAACAGATCTCGGGGTCATTTTCGTTAACTTGCATGCGCTGTTGCATAAAATGCATCCTAGATGGTGCTAAGCGCTATTCAGTAAAATGCATTTGTTTTTTCTCATTACAGAGTGAATGCACGTGGGAGCCTTTAGCAGGTGAATTGGTGCACGTGCTGGAGTTCCAGATTTCAGGAAAAAAAACGTGATTTCTAGAATCTGGAATTCTGGAATGTTGAATTCCCTTTTGCCAATCTATTCCATTCCGTAGGTTTTAGGTTTTCAATCTACATGTAGTTTTGTTCTAATTTGCTACCAATTCTTCGTGAAAAATTGAAAATAATCAGTTTGGCAAATAGGTTTCGGCACCAGAGCGTTTAGTCCCAACAAGCTGAGGAAGGAGTGCCAAAGAATTGGGATTTGTTACCTGCTTTGACTGAACTAAACAACTACCAGTTCCATATTCGACAAAGGTATGGAGTTAAATTTGTAGAGAAATGGAGAATTAGCATAGATTAACAAAAATGTTCTACACTTCTGTGTTTTTACTTCATACTTTACAAATTATAAGTGCATATAATCAAACTACTGGGACCCTACAGGAGCATTATTACTGCCAGTTTCAACAAATACGGACATTAATACATGTATATACTAATCGCTTGATGTGCGTAGTACTGATGGATTGATGTTCTGTTCTCATTACTGACGATGCAATCCGAATTTTCGGATTTTCAGTACCGGAATAATGCCAGCAAGCATCAATGATCGTCTAGGGTCGGCACATGAGTTACTAATAAGCACTATGAAGCATTACTACAAGCCCATATTTTCCAGTGCATACATTTGTAACTTGTACACATTTGTGGAATTATAGGGCCAGAGCAAACTTCAGTAAAATTTAGCGGAATTCATAATTATCGATTATATGAGAATGTGCCTCGCAACAAAATCGGTAGAGATCCGAAAGAGTATATTTTTTGCTTATTTTCACCCTCGGGCTGTTTTCACAATGTCGAAAACGAGGGGATGTAGTTTCGTTTTCACCCAACTTTTCCCATCGAGGCAGCTGACGATCACGACTCCGTGATGTTAACCACTGTCCTCCTCCAAATTAGCCTACATTTAGGCATTTCCGCGTGCGGGAAACCTAGTTCGTAGTCAGGTAACGTATTTCGAAAATCGCACACATTGTGCCAAACAACGCAGCAGACGAGTGTGACGTACCATCAAACTTTCAGAAAACTTGAATGAAAAACCGATTTCATTATGCCACGCATGGGTGTACCCAAAGGCAGTGTCTGAGCAGCAGTCGGACCAAAAAATAATAATAAGACAGATGAAAGTTGGTAAGTGTGCTCGGAAGAAAATGATGTTTGCAAACGCAGTTTGAAAGGAAAGTTTTGCCTGGTAATCTCGTTAAGGAGTTGGTCTGGATAAGCAAAAAAATCGATTGTTGTGGCCAGACACATTTGGCTAGTGAATCACATTTTGTGGCCACTCGCACAATGCGGGAAAGAAATCTTTTCTCTTTTTATCCAAATAAGTTCATTGCACCAAAATTGCTGTATGTCAAGCCGCGAATGGAATTACGAGCCAGAGCCCGTTCGAGGAATTAGGAGAAAGAATTTAATTGAAATCAAAGATTTCAATCATCTGCAAAAGCATAACCTCGCCTATGTTAATTTCAAAGGTATTTAGCACATCACCCATACTCACTTTCACATGGGTCTAAGCGAGTTAAGTGTATTACCGCATACTGTAATACATAAGAGGCTCACACATATTACATTGTACATATTGCATGGTACCCCATGACATGTTTTTTTTTGCAGTTTTTTAAAGATAATTTCCCTGACCACCCTGGCCACTGAAACTGCAAAAATATGACGCGCCAATGTAACGATTGAGATCCTTAACCAGGACACTGAATGAAAAATTCATTAGGAAATGGCAAATTTAGATATAAAAATTTTAAAAAATTGACAATTTTACTAAATAACATTTCTTCCACAAGTGTGCTTGCTATAAATTCGTGTGATTTTCTTAAGCCTTGACCACAACTAGGAAAGGTTTCCTAAAAACAATGTTTTTGGAAACAGATTTCCTCAAAAATGTTTCTATATTTATAGCAAAGGAAACACGTTTGAGGAAACATTTCAGGCCTTTTCGCTTCAAAATGTTTCCATGCTAGAAATGTGGAAGCATTTTGAGGAAATTTGTTGTCAGAATCATGTCTCAATATGAAAGGTTTCCCAGGTTTTGAAAAGGTTTTCAGAAACCCTGTTTATAAATAGGAAAGATTTCCTAGGTGTGGACAAGATTTTCAAAAACAATGTTTCCACTAGCTACATGTATGGGATAGCAAATGTAACATTAATGCAGAATTTTACTGACTTTTTCAATATAAATCATATCTCCCTGACGATATATTCTAATATCTTTACAATTTCCCTGCCAATTCTAGGGAATTCGAGTATCTGGGAACCCAATGTTGACGCTTGGGCAGTTTGTATCACAACCGCAGCGTATTTCTTGTATATATTTCTTGTAATGTTTAAGTTCTAAACTGTTAATAAATGTGTAGTAACGCCTTTGAGTACTATACTTGCAGTACTGTAAACCACAGAATTTATTAATCTGGACCAAAGCCATACAGACATGAAAGGTGTGTTACCTGTCTTGATGTTAAAATTTATATCATTTTTCAAATAATGTTGAAAAAACATGTACTATTGAAAATAGAACGTGAAATCAAACGACGATTTTGCATACTTAAAATGCAAATTGTTTTGCCCACAGCAGATATGAGTATTGAATGTTCAGTCTTGTGGTAATTGTGGTACAGCTGATTTGACTTACTTTAAATTTGTTTTTGTAAAAAGTGTATACACAATAAGCTTTCTCAGAAACATAAATAGGTAACATAAATAGACTGCTTGTTATAGCAAATATTATGCTTTTCTACTTCAGTTCAAGAGAAAACCTTCACACCAAGGAAACATTTCCAGACATGGTTTCTGCAAACATTTCCACAAAATGCTTCCACATATTTGTTTGATAAAACATTTCAGGTTTTCCAAATACATCTTGGAAAATTTCCAGACAATTTCAAGAAACAATTTTTACAGAGTTGATCCAAGCAAATATACCCCATGGCGGGAATTTTAGAAATTATAGATATGATCAAGAAATGTTGGAATTAGCCCACACGTTTGTAAGAAGAAATAATAGTATTAATAATTAAGAGACTTCCATAGGCGAAATTTTTGAAATATTATAAGAAATATTGGATTTTAGTGTATTAATATTAATAACGATGCGAACACTAGTGGTTGAAACCTCTATATCTCAAACACTGCATTTTCGAGGACGTCTTGTTTGAAATATTACAAAATTCTTCATAATGATGGAGACACCGTACAAAAATAATGCATTTTAGGTGAATATATCATAAGAAAAATTAATGATGATGATAAGAAACTATAATGAAAATGCCATATATAGGCGAAATTTTTAGACAAATAGTACCCTAAATACAGCTTTTTCTAAATGCTTTTCATGAGATACTTATACCAATCAAAATGCAGTAGTTGTGCCACAACAAATTTCCAGGCATTAGGAATTTCACTGACTTCCACCTGACTTCATAGTCAAAATGTCAACATTTCCCTAACTTTCCTGACATTATGAGCCCTGTACATTTTATTCGTACATTTATATGTTGCCGCTTTGGCTCCAATACTGCGAGTTTAAGCTCGTCCTCAAGGTTCATTCACATTGCCGCCATTTTCATTATATCGAATACATCAGGGGCTTCTTTTCACCAAAACATTAGTCACGCATTTGACATTTGCATTCATTAAAGTTGCTCGCAAATGTAGACCTACTTCCAAAACCATGTTTTGCATTAAGCGAAAGTAATAACACGCGACATTTTGAAAACAAGTCTAAGCATTCAATGCCACGCATTTTAATACAATTACATTTTCCCCAGAAATAGGCCTTCCGTCCTTTGGTCTCCTCTGCATGCCCCTATTAAACCCTCTTAAAAAGTTCATCCAATATTAAAAACCAGATTCACGAAGATGGGACGCTGTCATTCCACTACAGTGCATATGCTTTTCTTTGTTTTTATCACGTATCGATGCAACCTGTTTAAACTCAAGTCCAGGTGCACGAAATGGGCGCAAAAAATTGGCAGAAATTTCAATGATAAAGGGCGGTCTTAAATTCCGGGATTTTTCCGCACTTAAATCCGCTGACCTGACAAATTATTAAAAACGCCAAATAATGCACGGGTTAATCTATGAGCCATTTGGCCTCGTGAATTACGTAATTGCCGGATATTCAGATGCACCATTGTGCAAACAGATTTGCAGTTGGAGCGTGGGAGTGGGATTCACCATGCGTGATTTAATGGTGAAATTAGCCCCAATGAAAACAGTAAAGAAAAAAACGGTAAGAAAGTAATGAAAAATGGGTCTATAATTGGCCAAATTTAAGACTTACAGCGTATTTTAGGATGAATATTAGGTATGTTTTTCAGGTATTAAACAGTACAATGTATCGCGAAAACTGTTCCAATTGAGCTGATTATACGTGTATAACGGTATCGCAGAATGCTAGTAGCGCCACCTATAAGTGACAAGTCCCACCACATTCAGATGATTCAATTCAAATGTCATATTGAAGATAAACACAAGACAATGTCATGAAATTTCAATATCTGAGACTTTCTCAATATTGTGGATTTATACTGCAAGGTACAGCATTACAGCATATTTCCCAGTAATACCATTTAAAATTTAATTTATATAGAAACCAACAAGTGCTACAACGCCTTATATTATACTATCCCTAAAAGTTTATGCTCGAGGGCTGAGAGCAAATGCCCACTTTCATATGCACCAGTATGTTAAACAGAGTTATTACTAAAGTTACTCTTATATGGTATTTAAGGTAATAAATAAATTTATTGCAGATGGTGCTCCATTTAACCGGAACAAGCAGCTAACAACTCAATACAGTAAAAAAATTCGTTAAGTATTAAAATGCTAGCCCAGTCTAAGGTTCTTGTAACGTTCCCTTGAAATAGGACATACAGTGAGTATTTCAGATAAAAGTGACATCCTGCAGCGTATGTTATGTATGACATGTTTGACTGAATCAGTGCAATAGGTGGAGCAGTAAGCTCTGTGTGATTCCGCAGTTTTTCGTTATGAATTTTCGAAATAACCAGATAATCCACGTATGATAATAAGGCCATCGGTAGAATCTAGTTCATAACTATTTAATTTTAAATTACACGCGCTGTACATGTATTAAGAATAATTAGACTGCGCATGTTTTGGCCTAGAACACCGCTGTCAAAAAATATCCCTCCATTGAAGAAAAACCTCAAAAAGATGGGAGTAAAAAATGATACGACTTTTGTAGTTAATGATCGTAGTGTTCAAGGGTGGGAAAAGTGCAATCCAATTAAAACTTACAGCATTTTAGTGCAATAAATCGCAGTGGCAGCCAATTTAGGCCATTCCCTTCTATTGAAAATTATGTTGATTATTTTTATTATTATCCATATTATGAGCACATAATTTGGAATATAGTATGATGAAAAATCTGAACCTGAATCGAAAATTAACCTTAACCATTCATGCGAAATTATGGCTAAAATCAATTAGCACAATGATAATTTTAATAATTATGTTAGATTTACGGGCTTTTGATGAGGTACAAAATGATGAAAACAATGAAATTTCTCGTATTACAACTACAGTTGTTCTCCTAAAGTTTCCAATTCCTTTCCACAGATGGCGTTGCACCGAATGTCTTTCTAGCAGACAGTGCCATCTCTAGGCAAAAATTGAATCATGAGAAATACCATTGGAAAGAAATGTTGTTCTAATTTCTTCCGGACGTCGTTCCAATCACTAATTAAGATTATTTTTAGATTTTAAAGTGTTTTTGGAAAGATTTACACCTTCAAATTGTACTTTAAAAAATTAACTCACACTTCGGAAATGGTTGAGAGATTTTTAATCATAAAGTCCAGCTCTACGGTATACCACATGGTCACATGGAAATCATTATCCCAAAAATAATTGCATACCCAAAAGATAAAACGGCGATTTTAAAAAATTAAGCATTGTCTAACGTAATTACGCTTCCAATAAAAGTTGAGGATGGCAAGGGTAAAAAATAACGCTATTTCGACATGAAATCATCACCATCATATGATCAAAAAACGCAACAGGAAAAGGTGTCGAAAAAACTGAGGGAAAAACAGCTAAGTTTATATTATTAATTTTTTGTAGGCCCAAATTACTTTTATAGCTACAAATTCAGCTACAAATTCATTTCAACCACACGACTGCACATTGCATGCAAGAAAGCTAGAAAGTAGTGAGTTTGAATTTAATTTTGTTAATGTTATTTAGAAAGCTACACAATCCAAGACCCCAAACACAAACTGCATCCAAAAGCAACAATTGAACCTCAAATAGGCATATAAACAATCGCTAACACACGTTAAATATTGAATTTAACGACTGCTGATAAATTATACCAAGTTGCCATGTCAAGTAATTATGGATCTAGACACACTCGATAATAACGTTATTTTTCATATTTTTTTTGTGAATCAAGCAATAACCTACATAATTAATCGAAAATATGCAAGGAGCAATCAGGCCATAACAACCCTGGTAGTCAAACAAGGAGTCCATTATGTTCATCAATTTTGGCCGCAAAAAATATTTTCGCCGAAAAGTAACCTATCATTTAAGCTCAGTGAAATAATGCACCTGAAATTCTAATGACAACAGGGCAAAAAGTTGACCTAATGGATGTTTAATTAAGGCTTGAAACAATTGGGTCAGTAACGAATTGACAGGGAAACCTAGTTAGGGCCGTGGTCACTATTGTGAAACGGTAAGACACGGTTTCACGATTTTGATTAATTAATTGCTGACTTTCAACGATAAAAGTGCAGCAATAAAATTGCTAATTTGCATATGCAAATTTAGGTGATTTTAATTTGTCATCAATACGGATTAAGCAGCACCAGTAAACGCCTTAGCATATCAGAAAATTAAACAGGGTTTTTATCGATACCCATTCAGGAGAACAGCATGGTTCCCATAAATCGAACAAAAAATCAAGAAATTTAAAACGCGAAAGATATGGTGGATAAATTATCGAACATTTCATGCCTAAAGGATAATCATAAGCTATTTGAAATTCAATTTGGAGATAATCTTGGTTGCCACCCAAACGAAGGAGAAACTAAGTTTTTTGGTACTAGTTTTTTTAAGATAAAGTTTCTTGCATAATGATCTCCAAGCGGTAAAATCATATTAACAAGAATAAAGAAGTGAACCATAGTTAATGAAGTAGATCATCAAAAATACATTCAGAAAATACTCAAAAACTGCACATTTTTATCTGATTTCTGGCAGCAAAAAACTGCCAAGCTCGATATTCTATAGGGTACTTCCGTCAGTTTTATACCACTTGTCACCTAGCCATTGTTGTCCGTCTTGCTTATGAAAATCGCAACAATATTATAAAGCATGCACTGCATTGACGATATAATAACCTCATAATACCAAAGTGGGTAGAAAAATACTCGCTCCCATTTACACGGACTTCACTCAGTTTATGAGGAAATTTCAATGACAAGATTGTTGTTTATCTTTTTAACATACATGTATTTCTTCTTTATTTTTAGGCCAAAGTTGGCCACATTTTTTCGCGGCAGGCGGTATAGTTTTCGATTATTGGATGATTTTTTAGCATGTGTATTCTATTAAGAAGGAAAGCTAGAAAGGGTGTCCTCCTTATACATGTCACATTGATGGAAAGCATAGCTAACGCGTTTGAGCCCATTACATGAAGCAAACCAACCTACTAAACAATATTCATTCACTGTAATTAAGCGAACATTTTCGTGTGTGACATGTTTTGACAAATTCACAACTCATTATTGAGACCTATGGAGAACCAACCACCTAGTAACTCAATGGAAGGTGACCTACCTCTACATTTTCACCACCTGCACCTCTGTATATTGTATGTTGACCACTGACAATGACGCCCAGTAGTAATTTACTTTCTGTATGTTGACCAGCATGGTCTCAACATGTAAAATCATTGATGATTAAATTTATTGTCTGCTTGCAAAACTTGTACACCACTGAAAAGTAACTGTCTACAGATTTAGAAGAGTTTATTTAAACCCCTTAATTCGGTATAAAGGCGGCTAGACAGTGAATAGGGGAAATTTGGTCCAATTTCATTTTTAATTGGAAACTCAAAAATAAAACATCCCAGAATTTGATTCGAGATTTGTGCCGTTTATTACCACAACAGGTAGGATAATTGTTTTGATTATGCTTTCTAATTTGCAGCACATTAGCAATAAGTGTACTGGTACTGTATTATAACCCTTTAAATAAGATTATTCATGAATGATCACTGTACAATGTAAGTACGTGCAGTTCACGGAATTAAAATCCTGTGTCAGTACAAGCCTCCCTGGGTGGTCAACTTACAGAGGTTCTACCGTATGTCGAATACAGCACTCACAGTGATTTATTGAAAGTGTTGCCATCATTTGTAATCACCTGGTATAAACACAAAATGCTAAAGAAGGCACAGAAAAACGTGGATTATATGAACTTTAATAACACCAACACATGCGTGGGCGAAACTAAAGTGATACAGGGTGTACCAAACCCCCTCAACGAGCACCCACATGTATATGGAGCAAAGTCAGCTTAACCAGCCTGAAGTCACTAGCACATGCAAGAAAAGGCACAAATTTCCGCAGAAAATTCGATGATGGTCCAGATTCGCATTCATGGAAATAGAATTCAATAAGCATCATTAAATGCTCATTGACAATGAATGGTATAAACTTGCTTTTGAATGAAGAAGCTCGAGGTAATAACGCCATGAGCAAAGATTTCACACGTACCATAACACATTTCAACAAATTAAATTCGCCCACAGGTGAGGATCAGGGATAGAAAATCGGATTGAAAGAGGAGAGTATGTTGTGTCCACTTTCACCTATTGGAGGGTCACAGGGTTAAAATTCAAACTTAATTTGGAAAAGTTTTGGCTGATTAGGAGTCGAATTTGAAAGGGAAAAATGTCTGCATGTAGGTTAGGTTTTCTTGGCCTATTCTAGTAATTCTCAGAAAATTCACTTCATTCATGTGCAAATGTGGTTTACTGTATTTGTAATTAAAAATTCGAGCATAAACACTTATCTCTTAATTCGCCTTTAAATCAATGTTAATGTACACGTGACTACAAGTCAGGTACCAGTAAGCTACACTACATGAATATATTCATGCTCTTTACATTCAGTTAAAATTCAGATGATAACGATCACTCAATTGTCCAGGCTTTTCCAGGGTCATATTCATATTTTTTCAGGTTCATGCCATATTTACATACAAAAACGTGTTTATTAATATTGATATGGGAATGCCATATGCGAACATTTAAAAGAAACTGCCACAAGTTATGGAATTCCATAAAAAATTAAGCATACGCCTTAAATAAATTTTTTGAAAAACAACGTAAATATGGATTTTCAGTAAAAATAAACCATCAGTACTGCAGCCTTGTAAATTTTCTTAACAAATAGCCGTAATAAGCACAATATAATGTTGATACAAAAAAATTCCAGGTCCCAATTGAAATTTCATTGATTCCTATAAATTTACTAGGAAATATGGATTTTCAGCATATCTTCGTAAACGGCTTTTCAGTAATGTTAATTTCGACGGGAATACCTAGTGCAATACTTTTTTAAATAGATCATCAGTGTATCACAGTATACACAATAAACAAAAAATATAATGTTCATACTGAAAATATCCCAGGTTCCAATTGAAATTCCCTTCATTCCAGTTGAAGTTTACTGGGAAATATGGATTTTCATTGTAGTTCCTTCAAATGTTTTTCAGTACTTTAAAAATATACAAATA
Organism: Kryphioiulus occultus; assembly: GCA_034687865.1. NCBI lineage: Eukaryota > Metazoa > Arthropoda > Diplopoda > Julida > Julidae > Kryphioiulus > Kryphioiulus occultus. The sequence goes on from JAQGAF010000189.1 coordinate 25,983, forward strand.
TTACTTAGTACTAGTAGATTTTCTTAACAAATAGCCCCAATAAACACAACATTATATTGATACTAAAAAAATTCGAGGTTTCCTGAGTTTTCCAGGTTAGTTTTCGAGGTTCCGACAGCCAGACGCCCTGTTTACACATGGTTACATGAATTTCCACATCTACCCAGAGCTTTGAGCAATATTAATTTTCGATTGCAGTATACTCTTGAGCACATTCTATGAACCGTTGATTGAAACGAGCAAGTAATTCACATACAATGTTGTGAGCTTGTTATGCAATAACGTGAGTTGAACATTATAAAGTTGCTTTCCGACTGGATATTACCATGGTATCTTTGTGCAAGTGCAGCACGATTTTCGTCCAGATAGCACGTCGTGTTTCGATAACCAATTTCCACCTAAAAGTGGGGCTTGCCTCAAATGCTACACCATGAAAAAAATTAAATAAAAAACTATTTTGATAAGCCGTGGGATTGAAATTAATACTGAGCCCGCATACCATATGCTAAATGGCGCACAGGCCCAGACAATATTTTTCGTCCAACATCCAGCAATAGTTGGTGAAATTTTTGGTATTAAAAAGGGGGCGAATTTCATGCAAATGAGGTCTACTAGCGGTGTTATTTTAGGTGGTAGTGTGACTAATTTCGCCTCCAACCGCAATAATCTCCCATGATTCAGTAGGTTTCTAGGAAAAACTTGAACTGATTTCATTGATATCAAAAAAAGGAAGTGGGGTGAATCGTTATGGCTGGACATGGCGAAATTACGACCTTTTCTGGCTGTTGTCGTTGTTGTTATTGTTATTTATTCGCCAGTGAGTAACAAAAGTTCCACCTGTTGCCTCTTTTGTGGCGGGCAACTCGGAGCAGTACTTGACTTTGAGTGTGAAATTTTTCACCCAATTTTTCCACGATTCAGGCCAGGAAAAATCTGAAACAGCTTCGTATCGGATCTTATTTTCTCATGCCAATGATTTCCACGAAGATCTCCACAGAACAAATAATTTCAGGATGCGTCTTACACAAAAACAGCGCAATCTTAATGCTCGGATGAAAGTTATTTGGGACAGGGAGAAAGGAAATTGAACAAATTTTCACTCCAGCATACTGCACAGTGACTGTCCGAACCTTTAGTTAAATTCCCCTGACTTTTCAGGTTTTCCAGACACTTTTTGAAAATTTCCAGGCAACGTAAAACAAACTTTTTACTGATCTGACACTTTTGCTTCAGAAAGGGTAAAGTTACGTGTTTAGTTCACCACATTTCAAACCTGAGATTGGGAGTCATCAATGCTGTATTTATGCTCTTCACATTTCATATTGGAGCAATATACATTATTGGGCCCAATGTGCTAAAATTGTGAACAGGATGAGGAAGAGCTGGCAAAAACTCAGATTAGATGGGAAATGAATGTCAGAATGTTACATTTCAAATGCCATATGGAGAAAATATTTGAAAGTCGAGATCACGAAATGATGGATTTTAGAAAATATTTTGCTAAAAAAAACAAGATCAATAATTAAGGGAATGCCATAGGCAATTTGTTTTTAGAAATTACGAGAAATAAAATATTTTTAAAGGTAATATTAAAAACGATGAGGGCACTGGTGGTTTGAAACCACAACATGTCAAACACTGCATTTTTGTGGACATCATTTATGGTCTGAAACAGTGCGGAAAATATTTTGTAAACATAATATCAATAATTATGGGAATGCCATAAACAGCCATTTTTGAGAAATTTCGAGAAATAAAAGAATTTTAAAGGTAATATTAATAACGATGTGAACGCTAGTGATTGAAACCAAAACATGGCAAACACTGCATTTTTGTGGACATCTTTCGAAATTTTAATTCGAGAATTCGAATTAGGAAGTTTTTGTTTGTTAAAAATTGTATCCAACTACCATTTACCATGTACCAACTACCATGTATGTGGTAAGTAGCCAACTACCGAATTTATCATTTTTCCTAAGAAATATTAGGAAATGTTAATAACCATCAGGCGAAATTATTAGAAAAAGTGTATGACAAATACAGCTTTTCTGAGAATGTCAAAATCGCTATGCCACAATAATTTTCCAGACATATAAATTTCCCTGAGTTTTCCAGATGAAACCAATTTCTTTGACTTTCCAAGGTTTTCCACACGTCCAGTCACCCTGAAATACATGTATACAGGTTCCCGAATACTAACTGAAAGGCACTGAAAATCGATCCATATTTACATTGGAAATCAGAAACCATTGCTTATCCAAAATACCACCAGTTTTCGTTTGCAGCCATTTGTTCATGCCCGCATTATTTGCCATCATAACCACGAATATGTAACGAGGGGAAACTCGATAAATTTTCCCAATAAGCTAATCAAGATGGCCTCAATATACTGTACGTGAAAATTAAACTAGCTTTCGATGAGAGATTTTAGGCGATCTGCACTAAATAACCGCCAGCAACGCCCCCTAGGTGTTCAACCTGGGCTTTTTGGGCGCATGCAAACTCGCCATCTTACATGAATTAAGGCTAAATAAAGATAAAGTTAACAAAGCGTCTTAATCAAGTTACACAAACAATTTCCGTGGGAAATTCAGATAGCACCAGCTCTCAGCGTGACCTGACGGATTCTGCCACAGATGGCGCTGCATGCTGCCCACTATCTAGCTGGGTCAATTGTGGACCATGTGTCCAACCATCAGGAGGATAATGCCACATGGATTTCTTGAATTAAACTATGACACAAGTTGACCAGTGATCACACCAATAACTTAATTGTCACAGTATTTAATAATCTTTTCATTGTTTTCCCTAAATGTGTTGAACACAGGTTGTTGAAGGCATCCTTAACTGGCAACTGCAAAACGTTGATGTTGGGCAACATCACACATGATAAGCAAAAGTTTAAAACAAACACAGATGAGCCTAACCTGGGTCGAGTCTTCAACAGGGGCATTCAAGTAGTACATGCATATCACGTGCTTGTCCTACTCCGTGGCATGAGGAACGCAGGTCCACATCCCTGTTACTACATTAAGTTTCATTTTCTTTGTTAATTTAAAATACTCCCTTATTAAATTAAAGTTTCATTTCCTTATTAATTTAAAAATTTATTGTCCAAAAACTTAAATAATTTTGCCTCATCAAACAGCATAAAAAGATTCATCCTCCTACTGATTCTATTAGTTACAGGGAAAAACAAAGTACTAGTATAAAAATCAACTGAATTATTTTTTTAACACCCCCTTACACCAGACAAATTTCTACAGGCAAATGACAGGATAGTTCCTCTAAAATCGGCTACGACAGTCCTTACCCCCAGCACATGGCCACCCTGGTGCTACTTTTGGGGTAATCAATATCATATAAAAGGAACACCATGTGGGTGGTGTCAATTTAAATTTCCCCCCATTTTGAATGTTGAGACGATGCTGTTTTCAGTGTACTTGATAGGGCTCTCAATATGGCGCCCATTAATTGAACACCAATTTAAAATTATTATATATTGACCCCCTACTACATGCTCCCCTGGTGCAGCTTCGAATAGAAACACCATGCATTTATTTTTCTTATACTGTAGAGAGCTACAATTCGATATGGGTTCAACAAATTAACCAAAGTTTGAAGAGAAGCGTTAACAAGCAAGAGCAGGACGGCAATGTTAATATTACTCTCGATGCACGCAGATTAAGACACATTATGCTATCAGCTTGCACAGCATGAGCATTGAACAAAAACTTTGATGTTGGTCAACATCACTCAACGTGTAACAATGGCCACATCCCTGTTATTACCTTAGTTTCATTTTCTTTACCAATTTAAAATATATTACATTATTACATTTTGTTTCATTTTCTTTTCTACTTTACTTACACTAATTCCACAAACCAAGTTTCTAATAAGTGGATAATGTTAAATGAAGTGATTTTCTGTAATAAAAATGCAGGTTAAAAACCATTTGTCATCCAGGTTTGCAAAAATTTTCGCGCATTTCGTTTTACTCTAAAAATGTATGATGTGCTTCTGTGTGACTGAAATCCATCAATTTTGCTAAAATTTGGATAAAAATTTCACACAGTTCAAACTTTTTTCTGTCAGATTTTAGACCCTACCCCATGTTATCACTTGAGATAGGGGGTCTAAAAATCGCGTATTTTGTTATGACAATACTAGAACGACCTCAATCTATTACTGTACTTCCACGGTGCAATACTGTTTAAACAGGCCATGCACTTCATGACTCTCCTACTTTTGATGCTCAGCGCCATCTACCCATCAAATTATCCATTAGACTAGCGACGAAGAATTTCGAATTATTTGAAATTTTTAGCTGTTGGACTAAACAAGTAGGCCAATTTGAGGAGCCATCCCTGGATAAGGCGCTTACAATTTACCAAACGATGACTTGATGCTCCTTCAGAGTTTCATCGTCTAATGAAATCTTCTGAAGAAATTTACAGTTAACATAGACAAGGTCGCAATGCACAACAGAATGGAACATACTTGAATTTCGTACCCATTTTAATTAGTAAAACGCAGGAATCAATTTCACGTATTTCAATCATGAGTGTTGAACATGAACAGACAACTGTGCAGAGGGTTTTATACAGGATAAGATTGACTGTATCGCGTTTGACAATGCTTCGATTAGTTTCATTCGTTTTTATTTGCACAACGAGTTACCACTCCGTAAAAAAAGAGGGGAAAAGTCACAAAAACTCGAAATAACACAAAGTTTTGTATAGATACTCGAGTGAATGATACATTTATCCATTGCATTCATTGATATGAAACATTTGACTGCAAAGAGTTTAAAATAAAATGTCAATCGGGTTAAGAGTGAAAAGCGGTATGACTGATATCAGCGCGTATAATGGCTCGGTACTCATATGTATTGTTAATCCTCGTTACAAATGGCGATGAAAATGTAGAAAAATCCAAAAAGACGACAATCTAAGCCTATTTAGGCAATAAGAATCACAGTGAGGGATATTCGCCATATTGGTAAGGATGAGTATGTAACAGAAGAGCGAAATACCAGGACATGCGCGGTCTTCTATTATCATATTCACGATGTTTTCATACACTAATGATATTAGCTACTCAAGAAAGCAACATGGGATTTTAGATTTGTTTTGCATCATTGCAAGGTGGATTAGCTTCTTAAATTGGTAATTTTTGTTTTGTTTTCATTAGTCTGTATAGAGATATGACATATTTAGATGGATGTAACAATTACATAGATGGGTTACATCCATAGGTGTGTTGTGTTCCATATTTTTTTATTCTGGCTTCACCACTGATGATATATAATATCTGCTGAATTAATTCAGACTGATTTTTAACATAATTATAGTAGGTTCTTGATAAACTCAGAATAAGCACAAAGATAACCATTCGAATGTACATGCTCCTTTCATTAATCTTAAACTGAAAGAATGAACATATTATGTAACATTCAACATTTTTCGTTTCACATTATCTTTCTAGGAAAACAAATCTTGAAAGACTTTTCTTCAAGATGATAATTTTAAGCTTTCACTGGACTTGTTTGTGTGGGTGAGATGGTTACCATTTACACAGAAATGAGCATCTGCATTTCTGATAATGATTCTGAAAATGATAACTCCTGAATAATGTTGATATGTTTGCTATGAAGAATCACAAGTTTGTTATTTAGATTTAAACAACTAGTCAATTCCTTTTTTTGGTTCATTCCATGAGACTTAAATGAGACCATTAATAAGACTTCTAAAATACACGTGTATAAAAGTATAAGTGTGGAAGTCTACGGAAAACTTGAATTTGGGAGTCACACTGAACTTTTGTGATGAAATTGTATTTAGAGGAGAAAGAAATTCGATAAAAATTTCATTTTTCTTTCTTAACATTTCAGGATGTTAATGTCATTTAGTGATATCATGATGTCTGTAGTTATGATTACTTAAACAACGCTCTATTGATATGGAAAGTATAATCTTAGGAATTTTAAAGTGGTTAAATTAAAATAAACAATGCTGCAAAGCATTTTACCATGATAGACGATTGAACCAAAAGGAACCTAAACTTAAGTGTGTTTGTTTTCATGTCTAATCCAGTGTTCAAAGCAGAAGTAACAACATAATGAGACTGCCATCAAATTCCACGTATTTCTCCACACAAAAATGCCAAGAGTATTAAAATGATAAAAATAACGTAAGTAAAAAGCTTGGCGAAATAGTGTGCTGAGAGACACGGGTAAATTGATACTTTAAATTAAAATTCGCTAGCTGCATGTACTAAAAGTTGGACGGAAACTTTTGCTTAAACATTATTAGTAACAAAACGCCTAAAATAGCTCCTTTGGGCATTTCACATTAGACTGCATGAAAAAATTAAAGCAAATAAAATTTCATGATAAAAGTGACTGCTAATCAAACCAGCCCCATTGTTGCGTTTCCTTACGAGCCATATGATGATATTGATATGATGACCAGAAACTAAAGGTCAAATGGCATTTGGAAAGTTCAGTATTCAAACAGCATTCGAAACCACCTGACCTCGCATCGGTGAACACTCATACTGGCAATTGCACTGAAGGAAGACGGGTGGTCAGTTTGGAAAACAAATGCAGAACTGGCAAGGGTTAGCCAATCCCAATTTTTTAGTTTAAAAAAGTAAGATAAAATAAAAGACACGAAAGGAGGCATGTACAAATATAACATGAAGTTCTTTCTACAGGGATGAGGAATATGTATAATAATGTATGAATATATATATAATTTTATATTATAGAGCTAATCCTTTGATCGGACTGCGCCGTTTCACAACGCAGCCATTAGCCGACTACCGATAGGAAAGTTTCTCAGATCTCTGAAGTAAAATTGCTGGTAAAACTTAATAGAAAATGGCCGGCTGCGAAGCTGCGATATGATCGTTTCTTCCCTTCGTATAAAGGATGCTTTAAAATAACGACGCCAATTTTTTTCTCAAAAAATTGACGAATGGAGACGAGATATTCGCTGAAGTACAGAATTTTGGTGGAATAAGTATTCGTGATTGCCTATCATTTGAGGCTGGTCTGCCTCTCGTCCTCGTCACTGGCGCTGCCCAACTCGTCGTCGGTCATCACAGTGACTAAGGTGCCCACCGCCTTGCCAAGATTGTCCGCCATGTGCAACAGATTCCCCACATTCACATTATTGGCACTGGTTTGCAGTTTGTCAGTGGAATTTAGTCCTTTCATGCCCGTAGTGCTCTCTCCCGCACTACCCTCCAGACTCGAAGTCCTCGTCATGTCCGCCCTACGAAGGGCTAAAATGTCAAATGCAACAGTTTAATTCACATTTCACATTATAGCTTTGAAGCAGGTTTCTAAAGCATTGCAGCATATGCATTATAAGCCCATTCCTTTTTTCAGGATTGGATGACTCGAAGTTCACTATGCCAAGCAAACGAAAACCAAACAGCCATAAGTGAAAACAAGGTTCATTCCGAATGAAACCGCATTACCAAAATAATGCTCGAGATGGAAAAAAAGTCAACCAGAACAGCAAGCCACAAGATCCAGACAGGAAAGCTTGCATGTGGAACAGAAACCCAAGCAAATAGCTGACGGCAAATAACCGTGATAGTATCGAACAGCAAACTAGCAACGGTAGAGTACCGCAAACATATCACCATATCATCATGCATGCGGCAAATAAATACGCAAGCACCACAAAAAAGCCATGTCAACCAAAGTGCAAACCACAGTAGAAACTAAGTGTTACCGCAACATGTTTCCATCATCATGCATGCGGCAACTAAATACACAAGCACCACAAAAAAGCCATGTCAGAACATCGGACATGTCAACCAACAATAAAGCAAACTGCAGTGGAAACAGTTAAGTGTTACTGCAAAATACTACCAACACCATTCATGTGACAACTAAATACTAAAGCACCGCAAAAAGCCATTTCATAAGCAGTACTACCATTTGCAAGTAATTTGCATGATCATGCTAAAAAATGAAATGATTGCATTACAAGCAGTTGCTATCCGAAGCCTAATTCCCGGCTGTGGCAACTATGCCTCAAATTTTGCCATACAACTAAGCATGCTTAGAAACAGGTGAAATTCCTACCTGAATCCATCGAATGTCCGTTGAGGTGACCCTGTTGTCCATCGGAGATGTGTGAAGATTTTGGAAGAGAATGATGGGGCGTAACAAAAGGCGTGGAGCGCTGGGATGCTGACTGAGATATGTTTCCACTAGTTGGGGGCTGAAAATGCAAATAAATTCAATTATGGCGATCCACTTATTTCGGACTAAGGCAAACATACTGTTAAAAATCAACTGTGCTTACTTCCTCTAATAGCTGCCGAAGCCTTTGCAACTGGGCTTCCAGTTGCCGATTGTGATCCTCCAATATTTGCATTCTGGCCTCCAGTCGGCCTTTGTGCTGGCGTAGGAGTCGAGCCTCCGCCAACATCTCTGCATCTCGTGACTGAAAAAAAAATTTTGGTGTGAAAATCAAACTTATACGAAATATGAAAATCACTCGAGGACAAATACCTGAACATATGCATCGTCCTGCGTGGAAAATGGAGGAACACCCTGTCTGGAGCGCTGCGATGCCCTTAAGCGGTCATATTCTGCTTGAAGGGTTTTGTTCTCTTCTTCCAACTCGAGAATCATCGACTCTAGTTCTTCCCGTTGCTCAGCATCAATGGCCACCATGATCTGGGCAGGACTTCTTGGCTGTGGGAGCAGAAAACGATTCATGAGGACTGGCGGATACTCCTACATGGTAACTACTAATGTCTTAAAATAAAATTATGCATAAACTAGATCACCAATAATGAAGTTTTAGACCATTCTGAAAATTTCAGAAATACGCAAATTGAATAAAAAAATTACCAGAAATAAAAGGATTTTGGGTGCATTCTCTCAAAAACGTTGTCCAGAAATATTAATAACAAAGGCAGCACTGATGGCAATTTTTGTAATTAAACTGCCGATAATGCATAAAGTAATATTAATTTAGGAGCAGTGGAGCACTGCATGCATTAAATCACAAATGCTGAATTTTAGTGGAATTGCATACTTGATTATCAGACCAATCATTTGTATGCCAACTTCTCAGAATTATAATGAACAAACAATTCAAAATTCCCTGAATTTTCCAGGTTCAATATAAAATCCCCGAGGTTTGAAGGTTTTACAGTTTGGTAGTCGCCATGTATCAACAAAAACTGAGGCAATAGCCTCAAAGTAGTTATGGAGTCATACGTACCACAGGCAATGTAGCATCTCCATTGAGGCTCTGACAATACTGAGCAATGAGATGATGCTCTTCCTCACTTCTGGAAAGAGAACTATCGATGTCCATCATAGACATCAAACACACACGCACACAAAAAGGAAAAAAAAAACGAAAATAAATAAAAATCAAACAAAAAAAACAACGAATTGAGAATAAAAAAAAAAACAAATTTGAGGGTAATTTTCACGTACGAGTCTGGCGTTGAGCTACTTCGTCCTCTGAGTTCTACTTCTGCCAAACGGCTGGCGTACATTTCCAATCGGGAATGCATGTCCTGCGTAGGAGAAGTAGGCTGAGGAGATGGGGCAGGGCTTTCTAAGTCGTCTCCTTCCAGTACCGACTGCACAGGCAAATAGCCTAAGCGAGGATGCTTTTTGAAATACCGCTTCGACTTGAATTTATTGCGAACGATTCGAGTGAAATCACGCACATCTTCGCCAGACGTTGTCTGGAGAATGAATAGAGTATTATAAACAACGCCGATGATCAAGAAATCCTAACCAGGCACAATTGCTAACTTGCTACTCACTGCTGAGCAATACTCTTGCATCGGATGGGTTGGCTTGTGGTTCTTGGCTTTCCGCCCAGAAAAGAAGCAATTTTGGCAAATGTCAAAATTGAAGCACTTTAGGCAACGGTATCTAAATGTCATCGGGGAGACAAATCAAGACCATGTCAGTTACATTGTTGCGCAAGTCTGGTGGGCACAATCTATATCGCAAATATCCATAAAAAATGTGTTTGTTATATCTGGCAAAGAAAATCTGGCCACCCATACTTATTTTCAGACAACATTAATGTTTGTGTTCCACATGAATTAAGGTGTAACTGCAGGATGTTACAATTACAGTATAATACATTTTTAAAGAAACCTAAATATGCTAACACAATCAAAAACCTTTGGCAAACCAATCTGAAAGTATCTTGAGCGAAGGTCAAAATTGAAGGTCGTGTTTACATTGAAGGTTTCTAGGTTCCATGGGTTGGTAATCTACCATTATTTAACATAATTAGCCAAATCTACAATCAAATTTCCCTGACTTTTCCAGGTTTTCCAGACAATTTTTGCAAAATTGCAAGACACTTTTTGAAAATTAACGCTTTTGAGGATTTTTTGTTGAAACCGCTACATCCCAAATAGCCTATTTTTGAAATATTTAAAATTTGTAATCAGGATGGAATTATTGAATGCAATTTAAAAAAAAAGGCAATTCGTACAAAAATTGCCAAGTAAAATTGCTGTGAAGGCAACACTTTTCTATAACAAATGGATTCTACACAGCTTTTTTGATGGGTTTTTCTTTTACACCAGATAATACAGCTCTTGTTCGCGCGTTTTTGATAAGAAATATTAGGAAATATTAATGAAAATGGAAACGCAAGAGGCTAAATTTTTCGAAAAAATTTAAAACAAATGCAGCTTTTCTATTGCTTATTTGCGACCTCTTAATCAAAATTGTTATGCACAACAAATTTCCAGACATTTGATGAATTTCCCATGACTTTTCCCTGGATTTCCAAAAGTGGTGTTAGTGGAAACATTTTTTCTATGAATTTTTCCCTCAAAATTTTTAAATAATCCAAAACATCAACCATGTAGTTTTAAAGAGAAAATTTCCTGCTTTGTTACAATTTAGAAATTATCACAGCCTTATAGAGTACATGATTAAGGTAAGCAAACTTACCTTAATCCGATAATGGGATACTCCTTGCAAATGTTGCACTTCGCTTGGTGTTTGGCACTTTCGGCAACGGCCATCCGATGCAAAACCGGCAACCAAACCATAGACTGTGGTTCGTGTTGCATCCAGTTGAGGAAGTGAGGGGCCTGGATTTCGGTTTTGTTGCCAGCACGTTCGAAGCAACTCCGGACACTAGGTTCAATATTACTCCCACCAAAGGCGGCGATTTCACCCAATTGTTTCGGTATTTGCAAACAGTCGTGCAGCAGAAGAGCCAGCTTCCTTTGGTCAGCATATGCGTTTGTATCGGCGATCAATCTGAACAAAACTGGAAGCAAGAAAATTCATTTTAATAATAAGTTCGACGGCATGCCAATGTAAAGATTGATATCATACTTTGTTAACGCAACTCACATCGGAATTTCTCTTCAAGATGCCCTCTGCAGAGAACGACAAGTCCAACTTTAAACGAGAGGACCCTGATTTGTCCCGTGCGTGCACTGCAAGAGGCAGACACCTCTTCGGCTTGACTACTCGACACCGTACTCCGCTCTTTGGTTGTGCTTTGACTGCAAATTTTTTAATGAAATAGAAATCTGTCACTACGCATAAAAACAAAAACGTGTCTGAAAACTTTACATCAAATTTGTCTTTTTTTTGACAGGTATTAGAAAGAGTATTTTTTGGTGCATTTATAATTTTTTATAACTCAAGCTCATAGTTTTTGATAAGCAGGGTTCCTACAGCTTTCATAACAAATTCCCCCAACTTTCTCAGGTTTCCCAGGTTGAAATTTTATATTTCGCCCTGATCTTTAGTTTCAACATCGACCAATATAATCTAAAAACCTGCTTTTGAATATTCAGTCGAACTCTGTTATAACGATCACAGTTATAACGAGATCTCGGTTATAACGAGCAAACTGCCATAGCAGATTTTTTTATGCAGAATTCCATAGAAACTTTCACGGTTATAAAGAGCACACTACTCTGATATAACGAGCAAATTTTCTAAACTTGGTGAAGGGGTTATACAATTTTGATAAGCGGTATGGTATTTAAATGTGATCAGGCTTTTGTGTGACAAAAATAAATTATTTAAGTAATTTGTATACAGATTTCGATGAAAATGATGTCGTGTGCTGACACATTGGGTGATGGGTCTGAAAACCACGATTATTGTGACAAACATTTGACTGTTACATTTCCTATGCACTGTGGGGGAATTTAAATTAATTACAAGCAAACTAGTGTCTGAAATATGTTTTCTAAGCTAAGAAATCGTATAGGCTATTAATTCACAAGAAGCGAGTTATCGTTACATGTATGGTGAATTTAACTCGGATGTAGCGAGTAACGGTTATAACGAGCAAATTAGGTCGGTTCTTTGATGCTCGTGATAACCGAGTTTGACTGTACAAATAATGTCTGCTTTTTTCAAAATGGTCAATTATTACGACGATATAATTTTTAAATTTGTATAACAAAAGTATGCTCGGAATTTATTTTAATTTGGCAAATTTTGGCATCGACGCAATGAAACCAGATAGAAGCAACTGATCTGCCCCCTATAAGGGCACATTGACATGAAATACCTTCTGGACTGAAATTATAATTGAAACTTAGGAAATTCCCTGATTGAATTAATTTTATTTTCAAAATTTCTCTGACTTCCCCTATAATTATCAAAAGGGGTACTTCATTTCTATTCAGCATTGTGCATGCATTACAGTGCTTAATATTCAAACATACAGTATGCCTGAAACAGGCGAGATTCAAATATTGTGTTGATCAAGTAAAATTGGCCAACATCCATATTTGCAGCAAAGACTTCAATTTAATTCAAATCCATTTGTTGGTAGAAAATCTAACTGCTTTTTCTGTTGCATAGTTGCTATAGGAGTCAATTTCCATGTTACTTAAGACACAAGTAAATTGCACTTACTTGTCGTAGACGTTGAACAGCCAATTGAGGCAAAGGTCAATACAAAGAGGGACGTTGACTAGAGATGGGTTTTCCGCGGCCATGCCATCATATAATGTGGTCAAGACACCGATCACTTCTGACACGTCAATTAGGCGATCGTTCTGAGCACGTAGACCATGCTGTTCGAACGCATCCACGGCAGTGTCCAGATTTAGAAAATCCACTTAGAAAAAGAAAGCAAGAGCCATTATGGCCTTTGTCGATCCATTAATAAAATGAAAGAAAAAAATCGATAGGGGGTCACTTACAGCATAGCCGCTTCTGCAACGTTCGCAACTTCATTCCTGTCCTGTAGGCCGAGAAGCGTACGTCGTTTAATTCAGCCAGGGAGTCCATCAATTCGGTTAATTTCGGATGATCCCAGTGAGTGGTTTCAGTTGTGTGGCTGTAATTAAAATAAAATGACAACTCAAAGAACACTAAGAAATGTTCCGTGCCAATTAAATATTTTGCATAAAATATGCTCATTAACGCAAGGTTAGACAAAGTAAGCATTCTAAATACCAATTCATTAGCTTTGAAAGGGGAATTAACAGGCATTTAAACAAATATGCAAATTTCAATGGCATGCAAGCTCCTAAAGGAATTTAAAGGAAAGAAAAGCATGCAATTAAGTTGTGGGCTACCATTAAAACAAAATGTCAACTCAACGTGCATTAATAAGTTTTCTGTCAATTAAATAATTTGCATAAAATATGCTCATTAACGCATGATTCGAAATACATGGTCTTACAGTAATACCAATTCATTAGCTTTCAAACATGAATTAATCTAATACATGTATGTAAATTTCAATGGAATGCAAGCTACTAAAGGAATTTAAAGGAACGAAAAGCATGCAATTAATATTATACATGTACGTGTACTTACTTGATAAAATAAGGCACTTTATTGTTGGCAACTGCTCTTTCCCATGGGGGTTCAATAGAAGCTAAACGAATTAATAAAATCGCAATTTATTTATTGATAAAAGAAAAGTTTCTTTGTTTGGATCCAGCAGCATGTCTGAACTGATTAAAAAAAATTTAAAGACCATTACCATTGAGGAAGTGCTGAGATTGGGGTCCAAAATTGCGGCCGACATTTCTTAACTGCTTGACACGATCCTCGATGGTCAGCTGGAGCATTTTCCATCTTGTATTCATGTCTTCGACTCGATTTACATTAGCCTGAGAAAGTAATATGTTATTGGAAGTGAACCTGGCAGCCTGATCGTTCAGCTCATTGATACTGTTTTGGATTGGAGATATGTGATCTCTGAATGCCTGAAAAGATCAAAGAAATTCACAAATGGTGAGATATGATCTAGAAAAATTCAAAATGAAAACCGATTCAAAATTGTGATAGTCTGCTTACTTTCAATTCATTTAACTGCTCAGGCACATGGTCTAAGAGTAGTTCTGTAATTGGTGGCCATCTTGTCCTCAAATTTTCGGCAGCAGTGACTGCACTGTTGAGATTGTCCATTGCTTTCTGGAATACCCTCATTCGCTATTAAAAAACAGAACTCATTAATATGATGCAACAACAATAAAACTAAATACTGTACATAAAACGTGAATATTTCTGTTATTGTCGTTGAATTTGTTTCGATGAACAGTCGTAGACATCCAAATGATTTTTTTTACAGTCAACCAACCAAGACTTACCGCTAGAAAATCTTCCAGTTTTCGTTGCCAAATTTCTGCTTTGTCTAACAGCGTATTCCATTTTTCTGATAACTTATTAACTTCTCTTCTGATGCTACGAGTGATTTCCCTTGCCTGCTCCTCGGCCGATTTGTAACCTTGCCTCGCATCGGGTTCAAGATCTTTCACTGAAAGTTTTAGATAACATGGAATAAGTGATGTGTAACGACTGCATTTTCGGATAAATTAGTCATTGAAACTTGTAACTGGATGGCCAATTTGATAGCTTTATAACTTCGATGAGCAATATATTCATTCAAAAAATAGCCCACAACCAAAAAAAAACGTTACCTCAAAACACGACTTCCCAAAACGCGTTTCATCGAAACAACTCCCGGAAACACGTTTCCCCAAACATGCAGCTTCCGGAAATATTGCTACTGGAAACACTGTTTCCAGAAACATTTCCTCAAAATGTTTCCACATTTCACATAGAGTAAACAGACCCCAAATGTTGCCGCAAAAATGTACGAACATTTCCTCAAATCACAAATGGTTTCCAGAAACCATGTTTCTAGGAACCATTGGTTACAAACAGGGTTGCCAGTGTTTCTCAGGTCTGATAAAAGGCAAGATACTTAACAAAAAGGTTTTCCATTTATCATACTGACCATCGGTATCACTAGTGTCCGAGGAAACAGGTGGTTCGTTAGCGATATACTGCCTTCCCATCCTCAAATTGTTTTCAATTAGTGGTCTTTTGTCTTCTAGTTGCTTTCGGAATGCCCTATGATCATCAATTTGCTTCTGCAAGGTGCTTACATCCCCACCAATGGGACCCTGAGCTGCCAATTCGGTGTCCTTCTTTATCACCCATTCGATGAGCTCGCGTAAGGATAAGAGTAACTGGTTCCACTGTTCAGCGTTACTTTCCAAGCGATTCCTTGGTGAGAACAAATTTCGATTTGATTAAAATGATTTGGAAGCCTGAACCATACGCTATTGTTGAACCAATTGCAAAAACGTTCGCGCAAGGTAACAACCTCAAGGGGGTCAAAGGTGGGCATAAGCATACTTCAAATGTCGGACACGAATTTTTCGCCTTAAACGAAATTCTCTGATTTTTCAAGTTTCCAGGGTGATACAATTTTTTCCTGGTTTAACAAGTACAGTATGTCTTAAAATGTCTTGGAAACACTTTTAGTAACAAGAATGAAACTCCATAGGCGAAATTTTTTGAAAAACCATCTAAAATGGTAGGTTTTTAGTCAACTTCACCAAACTAACATACCGTATCATAATGATGAACTTTCAATAATTCTACAAGAATTTAGGCACATTATATTTTCCTTAAAAGTTTTTGGAAATTATAATAATGACAGATATTTTAGGGATTTTTTTAAAATAAACACTAGATCACCAATAATGCAGTTTTAGACCACTAAGAAAATGTCTGAAATATTACTATTTACATAAATTAACGCCATACATGATACTTTAATAAACAAAATATCAGAAATAACGGATTTTATGTGCAATCTCTCGAAAACGTTTTCTAGAAATATTTTTTTTAATTTTTTAAAAATTAAATCACCAATAATGCATAAAGTAAGCTTAATTTAGAAGCGCCACAGGCAACATTTAAAAAAAGCTTAATCACAAATGTTGAATTTTAGAGGAATGGTGGAATTGATTATCAGGCCAATTATTTTTGTGCTAATTTGCCAGAATTAAAAACTAACAAACGCAAATACGTGTTTGATACTGAAAAATTCCAGGTTTCAATTCAAAATTCCATGCTGTTTCCATGTTTTCTAGGTTAAATATGAGATTTCCTACGGCTTACAGGTTTTCTAGGTTGGTAGACGTCATGACAGTATAAGTAAGGAAAACCAAACGTCAATATAGGCTGTGTATTAAACTGTAGAACATCTTTTTATATAAAAGGAAAATCTTCAGAAAATAAAGCAATTAAGCTGGATTTTTCCACAAATTGATGGAGTAAAATCACTAACTTCGATCTGTCTATAAAGATTTAATTTACTGTAGCTCGTTAACCTAGCTCAATGATTCTGACTTAGACCACAATACCTAATTGATTTTTGTGCCTCGCCATTAGGTCCTAGAAAACCATGATCAAAAATATTGAACTTGAACAAGATGGTGTACTTTTCCTTACCTGATGGCTATGGATTTCGCCTTCAGTGAATTCCAGCGTTGGTTCATTTCGTCCAATTTTCTCTGCAAAACCACGGCATCGTCGTGCCTGTCTAAACTCTGCAATATCTTGTGTCCCGTTTCGTTCAGAGAGGAATATATATCACGATGCGAATCAATCTCCATTTGAAGATCCTGAAAAAGACGAAAAATAAGGCGTATAAATTGGCTGCAAATTGGAAAACCCTGTTTTTTCAGTTTCTATAAGTATAACGACCATGAGGGCCATTTCAAAACGATATTTCAGCCATATATCAACACTAGTGAATGATTAGCAATCCAGGAAAGACTAGTAATACAACAAAAAAATATAACAGAACTCCTTCAGAGATGATATTATCAACTTCCCCGACTTCCCCCTGATTTTTCCAGGGTTAAAAACAAATTTCACTTACTGGCCTGACGAATGAAAATGCAAAAATATGACATAAGCAGGAGATATAGCACACAAATGTTCACGATGAAGCAGCAAATTTAAATTCATTTTGTTTTAATTTTTTTTTTCACAGAACTACTTGTCATCTCTTGATTTGTGTTAACCAGCAGCCAGCTTTGTAAAATACATGTATATTACTGATTTGTTGAATTTCCCTTACTTCTTCAAAGTAAATAAATTTTTCCTCAATTTTACAGGTATTAAAACGAATTTTCCTGACTCCTATGATCAGGGAAAATGCAAAAATAATAAATATGCCATCGTATGGTCGAGTGTTGATTGGTAGAATAGAGTCACTTGCCAGGTGCACACGTAGGTGACGCACGTGGCAACCATGGCAACCGTAGAACGTAACATTCCAAATATGAAGACATTATAAGATGGCGTAAAATGTTAAAAATATTGTAAACTTTACAGTTTTATCTCAAGTAAAACGACCATTAGCAGGTAATTATTAGATTAGGAAATTAAGAAATGAATAGTTTAAATGGTAATTTCGTAAAAATCTGAATTTCTAGCGTTTTTCAAATACAATTTAGCAATAAGTGTCACTGTGGGTCAGTAGGCTAGTTTTATCAAAATCAAAAATTGGTTATAAGATTCGAGATGAAGATTATATAATCAAAACGTTTAACGAATGAATGCCTGAGTGAAAGAATGGAGCATGAGTTGCTGCTGAATTTAACACAAAAAAATGTACAACCGCAAGAAAGCCGCTGTTTGTTTAAACGGGGGATTTAAGGAATTTATTCCTAGTTTTATAGCGTTTCTACCATGCCGAATGCCAACTAAATCCCATTAAATTTTCATGGGGTGTTAACGCACCCATAAATTCGAGCAGCCCCCTGCTGGTGGCAAAAATAGTCAAGAAATGGCCTTTAACGCTTCCCAAACGTAATGATAAAGCACGTTATCGCCGCTCGGAGCTCTTATAAACCAAATTGGTATTAAACATTGAATGTAATGGCCTTTTTAGGTCCACATATCAAAATCTATTAAAATTCGTTACAGGGAATTACCCCTTCACGCACAAATTCCAATTCCCTCAGACGTCTCTAAAGACCCATAAAAGTTCAAAAAAAAGTAAACGATAAAACATAATTGCCAGTAATCTAAATTGTCTATTTAATACCGACAAAAAATGCGCAAAAAAAGCGTTGCCAGTCAATTTGTACGAAACGAAAATTAACCAATCACTGGTTTTTAAGACTTGGATGTGGAATAAAAACGTTTAATTGATTTTTAAGATGTCATTCAAAGTGAACCCACGCGATATTTCCACTTTCTGTCTTTATCAGGTAGTCGATAATTTAACAAATTGTTTGAGAAGTGGAATTTCATTTTGTCAAGAGTCCACTTACACGTACATGTATTTTCGTTAAAATTGTGTTCGAAGATAAGGGCTGAATTTAAGCACTAAGCTGGTGAGATTAGCGCTGCTTCTCTAATGATCATGGAAACACTTTCTGTTATTTAAATTTGTTTATCAAATTTGCCAAAATACAGCTTTTTGCCCTTTTAATTATACGCAGGTGGCCCATGTATCGCAAACAATTGAGATAGTAAAACTACCAAAATAAAACCGAATGACGCTTGCATAGCAATTTTATGATTGAAAAACGTATAAAAAATTAAGTGACAAAGATCATATGGTTTCAATTTGGGGGGGCTACTTTAGTATGTCCTCTGCTCCAGCAAATCACTACGAAAGTGGGCTTCTCCTAGAGGCTAGTAAGCTAGCAGTGATTGCCTGGCGGTTAGGGGCAGTTAAATCAAAAATTACAAGTTAAGGTGCGTTTATACTATATGACAACACGTGTAATAAAGGACAGTTATACAACTTGTTTGAAAACGAGAAGGAAAAATGTTATTTAACATCTTGTAGTATTGATCACACGATATCGAGTGGGTGTTATAAAACACATTGTACAACAGAGTTAAACACTAATTTGTTAAATTACAATATTTTTAATATAGTGTCAACGCACTTTTAGGTTCGAATACAGAAAACAGGACTAATTTCTACAACATTTTCAATTAGAATTTTCGTCATAATATCTTTCCACCCCTTATAAGTAACAATCATATAATAACATATTGAATAAAATAATGCAAATATTAACAACTACGATAGCCTTTTAAATACAAATTTATGAATGTCTACTATGAGTAAGCCTTGTATTCTCCTTACACAATGGTTTTTTTGTAAAATGTGTGTTCTATACTTGTCTGCAATTAGGGTTGACCAATATTATTGCAAATTTGGAGCAGGGACTATACTGAAGTATATATCATTTTTGCTTTAGATATATAGAGTTTTCATCTATCTCATATTTTTATGTGATGAATAAAGCCTGTCTAATTATTTTTCATAATTTCAATAACATAAGCAAGAGTGCAAACGTATAATTACCCACGTTTTAACAATTTTAAACAAATCTTGCAACAGACCCTCTCTCCTGAAAGTGTAGATTGTGAATATGTAATGGTTGAAAGGATTATTAGTTTTGTTTTATTTTTAACAGGTCTAATGACAACGTACAATTAGAGCGGAATATTTGATCAATAACACCATAAATTACGGCAAATCAGCAATCTCACGAACCACTTAGTAAAACATGTCAATGGGGATTTGATGAAAACCGTGATAAGTGTGGTAAAAATACAAGGTTGTTAAAAATGAACAAATTAATGGCTATTTTATCAGTCGTGCTAGTTTGTGTTTCCTAAACACGGACCATAAATCCAGAAGCAAGAAGATAAACAAGCATTACCACTACATCTTTTATGTCAAAAGGCGCATAAATTTAGGCCGCAGAGACGGAAATAGATGTATTTTCTCATATATCATCTCCGTTTTATGTTATTGATAGTTTCATTGACGTTACCCACTTATCCTCGTTGCAGGATATGCCTGGAAAGTGTTATGAAATTACAGAATTGTATCAACTTTGTGTTTATCAATAAACAAGATCGATTTCATAGCTTTCGTCCATGGGAATGAGGCGTTTTTAAGAGCATTCTTGAGTCAAGAGGATAAGGGGCGTTCAAGTAGTGTCATCACAAAATCGTGATTTTCAGGACTGCAGCCCCTCCCTTCCCAGATTTGCAATTGAGCCATATTTTGCTTTAAAAATAGATCAGAAATGACATGGTTTTTAAAACACAACATTTCTATCAAAGAATAAGTAGCAATTAAAAGGTTGCCATAGGCGAAAATGTTATGGAACAGTTCCTCGAATAATGGAATTTGAAGCACAGTGAAAATATTTAATAACAGTAATAACGAAGATAAAACTAATAACCAAAGGCGGATTTTTGAAAAAAAACGTAGGCCATAGGCAACATTCTTCGCAAAACTGGATCACCAGATATGGATGTTTTTATAACCATTATTTGATAACAAAATGTTTTATAAAATAAATGACAATGACGATACGTCATTTGTAGGGTCGACTCAACATTCTCAAGTTGATTAACATGACATTCACTTGACATTCATTTTTGTTTGATAAAATAAGAAAAATGGTAGATTTTATGCCATATTTTACAAAAGATAACTAGTCAATTGGCTGATATAATTTACCACAATTTCCCTGACATTTCCACGCATTTTCACAACTTGTAACATTCCCTGACACATTTCATTTCCCTGATCTCACAACTGTGATTGGAAAGTCGACCATTCACACAACTGATTTCAAGTTTTCAACACATAACCCTCTTTCTCTTCAAGCAGCCCTTGCAAACGAACAGACTCAATATTTGACCAAAAGAGGTTGGTGTTCATCACATTTCTGATGTGCAACTAATCCCTCAAGACCTGGAGGAATCTTCGAACCTTCATGATTCAATGCCAATGGTCTTTGTGACTTTGTGACTATGAGTGTAGTTGAAGTAGTTCCTCCACCAAGAAGGCTTATAACGTTACAGCATCGACTAATCGCTCATAAGAGCTCGTCTACTGCTTTTCAATTCACTGAACTGGTCTAATTTATTACGACTTGCAGCGCACAGAGATAAGGGAACAATTTACTGGTAAAAGACAAGTCATTTGAAGAAAGGCAGGGACGATATTCGCAAGACGAAGAAGAAAAAAACCGAAACAGTCAAAAAGTCAATGTGCCTTAGCTCGGTATCTATCCGAAACCTTAAGGTCCATCATTCATTTTCTCCCCATCCCGACCCCTATATGTAAGGTTTCAAATCGGAAATAACAGCCATATTTTACGTGGGTGGATGGCAGCCAGTCGTGGCTTCAATTTTATCAAGATTCACAGACGTTGCAATGACAAAAGGCAGGCAAGCAGTTTCAGTTGGATGCCGAATGACATTTATGCAGGCAGGCGGAAGGATAGTGAGATAGAAGTCAGAAAAAAAACCCAAACAACAATGGATGAAACAATGCGAAAACCAATTTTTAAATTAGCATAAATCAAATGGAAGGGGTCCGGCAGATGTGTTTACGATTTAACTCCCTCATAACGACACTCACTACTCATAACGTTTGATATTCAGGGTTTAATGGAGGACCAGCAGAGGGCCGTGGCAGCGTTTAACTTTTGACTTTCTGAGGTGATTACCAGGTTTTACGATTTGCTCAAAATGGCCTCAAACCACGGTGAAAGTTACAGCGATGAAAAACTGGTATTTTTTTCAACGGCAACACCTTGAAATGGCCGGGTTGTGGTCACTTTAACTCACTTTAGCCAGCTTTAACGCACTTAAGACTGTCATAACGCAAGTACACGCACCTGGCTATGACAATAACTCAGAAAGGTATTTCACGTATTCGGGGTTCGTGCCACTGATGATTTCATCCCACTTTTCTAACAAAAACTTAGTTACCAATGTTTATAAATACAGGGTTCCCGCTCAAATTCTCAAGTCAATTTTCCTGACATTCCCTGACACTATTACATTTATCTGATATTCAGTGAATTTTGTGAACAAATTTTCGGAAAATTAAAACATGGTTCCCACAGCTATAGTAATATAAACTCCCCTGACTTTAATAACTTTCTTATCGACCAACATAAAGTAAAAAGCACCTGCCCCTTAATGTAAACAGTGCTTTTGATCAATATGGTCATTGACTAGGACGATAATTATTTACTTTGTGTAATAAAGGAATCCCGGCCATATCAAAGTATTAATCAACAATTTCGATACTGTCATAGTCTGTCAGAAGGAACCAATCTGCCATATTAGGATTTTCTTTCATTATGCAAAGGGCAACTTCACCTACACACCACACGAAATACCTTCTGGATTTAAATTTTTAATTAAAAGTTAGAACATTCCATGACTTTTTCACAAAAAAATCCAAAAGTCCCCTGAATTTTCCAGGTTTCCCACTCAGTTACAAATCCCCTGACTTTTTGTGGGAACCCTGCTAAAATTCGTATATTATTTGTAATTTCCCTGTCTCCCCCTGACCATTTCAATCATCTCTGAATTTCCCTGACTTTTCAGGTCAGTACAAACCCTGGTATTTCAAATAAAGGACACAGTGATCATGAAGTCCAGTCCTCGGGATAAAAAGTAATTTTAAACAACTGTTGCGAGTTACATGCAACAACTTTGCTTCAGCTGTTGTATAAAAAATCCAATTTTTCTATAAAAAAATTAGCAAATACGGAAATACTAAAAACAAGAAAGTGAAAAAATGGGAAATTGCACATTGAAAAACGAGTGACCGTGCAGCTCCTTTCCTGTAGTACGTATAGAGTATAATTTTTCACTTAATGGCGTACGAGCTAGGCTATGACCTTTCCTTTCAGAGAAAACACATCCGGAAATTTAATTAACGTAAAATAACTACTTTAATCAAAGCAAATGTCGTAATTAAACAGCACCAGTCGGACGTTGTATAGAAGCAGCAGAATAGGCAAGTTCTTTGCATGGGCAATGATTAATTGATCTTGGTTTCTTTAATTAGATTAGCAGCAAGTTTTTTTTTTCGTGTGACCAAACTGCACGCTGACTGCACTTAAAATTGCTTAAAGTAAGCCTAGAAACAATGTTGAAAAGATTAAAGCATAGTTTATACAGCAGCAGACTAACCAGACATCACACTGAGGTCTCTATAGGAAGTAGTGCAATTTAAACACTTTGCATATTAAGTTAGAATTTAAAACATCGTTTAAAATGGAAATTTTGTTGCCAAACCACGAACAAACTTCTTTTCAACTATTCAAACCTAACCTTAAAAGATGTCTCTTCTTGTACTTATAATGACAATATTTTTGTCTTGTGTAATGCTGACTCCTGTCATTGTTTCGATACTGACGTTACATATAAGTTGTCCAAAAAATTCGGATAAGGGTCAGTAATCAGAATACTGGCCGTGTCAGGGCCACATTACTGATGGATTGAGGTGCCATTCTGATTAGGCTACTGACCATTATCTTAATTTTTGGATATCTAGACTGTCACTATATGTTGAAGAAGGGACTTTTTTTTAAAAAAAAAAATACTGGTGGCTGCCTCAGTACATCACAGCCAGCAGATCATTCTCAAGTCGATATCACTGACATTCAATGACTACTTTTCATTAACTTCGCTAATATGTTACATGAAATTTAACATTCTACTTAGAATTTACCTTCAAACCCTGAATCAAACTACAATATCAGCCATGCATAATGTTTTAAACTGCTTTAAAAATAACAATGCACACATTTCTTAATTTCTAATTTCTCCCCCATTTCCTGACCTTACTAGTTTTTTTCCTGACTTTTCATTTCCCTGACATTTCATGACTACTTTTCCCTCATTTCCTTGATATTTACATCATATTAAACTCAATATCAGGCCATGGTAACAGTACATTGTACAGTATTTAAGTTCAAGCCATTAATCAAGCTTTGTAATGCACGTATTACGTGTGCGCGTTTTTTAAATTGTTTTAAAAATAATACTTAACTACATGTATCTCACAGTCCAACTTCCCCACCATTTCCAGACATGCATTTTTTAAAAACTTGTTTTAAAAATAACAGTAAACTACATGTATGTAAATTTCTAATTTCTCCATTTTCTGACTTTCCATTTCACTAACATTTCATCACATCACCACTTCTCCTCTATTTCCCATATACAACTGTACAGGGTTTCATGAAAAATAATGGTGGGGTTTTCAGCATTAATTAGGCAATACCCCACCATTATTTTTCGTAGATCCTGTATTTTACATGCTATTGAACTCAACATCGGGCCATGGTAACAGTACAGTATTTTTTCTCAAGTACGGAATCATACTCCATCATTTACGTTTTGTTTTTACTTTTAAAAATAATACTACCTAGTATACACTATATGTATCTCAATTTCTCTACCATTCTCTAACTTTTTAGAAACTGGACAACCTTAAATCACCATAAACCAACTACATGTACAAACAATGACTTTACCTCTTCGAACTGTTTCAACAACATCCAAATGGCGATTTTCACGTGTATCATCCGAGCATCCTCCGCCAGGGGCGCTGCGTCCGGAGGCCTCTCGAACGCCACCCGTGGCCTGGTGGGCGAACTGGCGGTTGACCGCCAACCCCGGGGCCGGAGGATGCCCTTGGGGGTCCTGGGTGGCTGACCACTGACCGTTGCCAAATCCGGCAGAGACTGACCACTGTCCACTCTGTCCACCTTGTACAAACTGTGCTTCTGACTAGCGATTTCCAGAGTACCCCTTGCGGCCGGAGTTCCACCTTGTTGGGTGAACGAACGCTGACCACCACCATTGTCCAAAAACTGACCATGGCCCAGCGAGGCCCAGCCAACGACGTTGCTGGGGGACAAATGTTTCGGGATGGGGATGGACACGAAGAGTCCCCCCTTGCGGACACTCTGTTTGACCGTTTCCTCCTGGTCAAACACTGGTCCGAAAGCGCGCCCATGGGGGTCCGAGGTATAAGCCGGACTTCGACCCGCCCGAAAACCTTGACCGGAACCGGAAGTGGGGAAATTGGAGGGTCTCGAGGGGCGGGTCCAAGCCCGGCTCAGGGTCCCGGGTCCGAGCGCTCGGTCATGGGCCGATGTCCGCAACACTCGCTACCTGTACGCCTCCTTGAACTGACCGCTGGTCAAGCGCTGACCAGTCCAGCAGCGACGGTACTTCCAGCTGCGGCGCTTGTGGCGCGTCAACATCAGCCCTCAAAACTGATTGAAGGGTATTGAGTTGAGTTGAATCGAGATGAAATCGACGTCCGGTTGACCACTGGTCACTCCGCCAACGATGAAGAAGCTGTCGGACGAGAGGTTACCGAGGAGAAAATCGCGAACTCACAACCGATTTTGCCAGAAAACCATATGGAAATAATCCAGCAACAGATGAAAATAACTTCCTCTCAGCAAACCATGTCCTCATTATGCAAGAATCTGACGAGGTATGCACACGAGAAGAGCGAAATTAGGTTGGGGTCCGCCCACGCAGGAATATGAACCCCAAAAAAGGTGGCAGGAAGTTTGCTAATTCCAGTAATTTCAGGAAATGATGGCGTGATCATCCAACATTTGTGGAGTTTTATACATGTATGAACGAAGATTAGTTGGAAATAGGGGTTTCTAGGCGCTGGTCAGGGCGAAGCAAAGGATGAAACTCAACTGAAGATTCCTGAAGATTCACAAAGATTCACCGAAAACAAATTTGTGTTGTTGTTTTTTTGTGAAAGATTCACAAGTATGATGTTGCCGTCTTGAATTCGGCAAGTTAGTAGCAGATCGGTCGGTCTACTGGACTTTGGATGCTGGTCAGGGCGAAGCACTGGATGAAACTCAACTAAAGATTCACGCAAAGATTTTTGAAGATTCACGAAGATTCGCACAATGGTTGTTATGGTTTCGACGTCCTTGGATTTGACCAAATTTGAACGAGATTGGATTTTGTGAGGTTGAAACTCAAGTAAAAATCCACTCAAAGATTTCTGAAGATTCACAAGCACATGGTTTCGACGTTCTGAATTGGCCAAGTTCGAATGATATTGCCAAGTTGCTGGTTCAGTGACGATCCAAATACCTCGTTGAGAAAAAACGTGAGGTGAACAAAAATATAGCTTTCATCAGGCGGAATCCAAGAAGTTGTAAGATGGGATGAAAATCAAGCACGTCCGCCACCTGCCGGGGGGTGAAGCAACTTTTGGGTAGTTCGAAGGCCCTCAGAACCAGCCAACGTCTCAAGAGGTTGAGCGCAAGAACTGGCCAATAGGGAGGCGGCAGCGATCCTTGAAATCACTTATGAATATATGCAAAAGAAGGCGTTTTATCGATTAGAGATTTTTTTCTTAGCCGAGATATTCGCTGGAGAACACGAAACAGATTCTTGAACACCCACTGCTAGAATGAAAGCAGGAGAGCTGATGGTTGTGCCATTTACGAGTGCAGAGGAACCCCTTCGAGTCATTGGCCAATGATCAAGGCTTATGGGAAATTGATGTCGAACCACTAGAAAAGCTGCAGCTTCTTGATTCTGGCGACTTATCCGAACACACAAAAAACCGAGATTTCTTCACGCTGCTAGCTGTCGACAGTTTTCGAGTGTTTTTTGATTTCTTGAGACGCTGGCTTCAATGGCTTGGCAGCTCCAACAACAGTCTTCACATACGTAAACAGGATCCGGCACATGAACGTCTTGGAGTGGCCACGTCAACCGGACCACATGGGTTCGAGTGGCACCCTTGACCCCAGATGTGGTGATGGCTAACGAAAAAACGAGTAACAGAAAAAACGGCGTTTTGTGGCACGTCGTATGAGGTTTTGTTCAGTTTTTTCAATGGTTTTCAATTGTCTATCATGGCCATGATGCTGAGTCTGAATATGGCGAAAAATAGCAGTTTGTGGTTTGGAGATGCATAGATTTTCATTTTTTTTTTCAGTGTTTGCACTACCAAAACTAGAAAATTTCTGGTTTGTTTTCAGTTGCTATCACAATCTAGAAGCAAATTCAACAGTTTCAATGTTTAGAAGTATTAGTTCAAATCAAGGTGAAAATTCAGTGTTTGTTGCCCTCACTGATTTTCAGCTATTTCTTAAAAAAAACGTTGTCATCAAGGAGCAGTCACAAAATCCAAATCGAAAAATTGCTTTTTTTTGGCTCATGTCTATCCAGAAAATTTGAGTTTCGTATATTTTCCCAAATTTTCATCAATGTAAATCCAGGGCATTAGTTTCTCATATTTTTAAACGTTGATCATCGAAGCACTCTTTCCAAACAAGGTGAAAAATCCGTTTTACACACACAGTTTTTCCAACTTTTTGAAAAAAAATCCTTTCCGTCGAGGTAAGGAGTAGTCACAAAATCCAAAGTGAAAATTTTTCTGGCTCAATTTCAGTTGTTTTCACAGTTTCGTTGCTTCCGAATTGAAGATGTTCGTGTCCATTCAGAACACTGACAAAATCCAGAACATCTTATTGTCACAAATTTTCATATAGTGACATTTTCATCCATGTCACTGCAGGTGATGCTGACCAATGGCAAGCCAATAAAATCCTTCCTGTTTTCCACATCACTTCCAGCTGCCTTCAGCAGCTTCACTGGCTGTCAGTGTCCAGCTGATGTCCAGTCCTGGGGTTGATGAGGTTGAGGTTGGTGAGATTGGTGAGGTTGTTGAGAGATGTCAATATTGGCGAGGACTGAGGAGGAGGATTGCACGTAGTGTGACCCGAAGCCTGAATGACAAGAGTCTTGAATGGGACGGGGGAGACGAGTACCCCTACTGGGGTAACACAGAGGAATGCAAGATGGCCACGAGTGACCACGCCCCGTCAGATAGCCAATGAACAGATGATGATGATGGAAAAATATGATTTAAGAGCGGGCTCTTGAAAAGTTGAAAAAGCCGAACAGAACAATCGTTCCTATTTTGCTGACCACACACTCGACCCGTCCTCCACCCACGCACCTTTCTTATTCTCCAAGAAAGGCCATTAGTTCCGCCAGATAGCGCTCAAAGCGAGTAGCTAGCTAATCCTGAGAGGAACAACGAAAAGGGTTCATTGTACACAAAGCCTCAGAAATACATTAGCGAAATACGTTGCGAGTAACTTTGTTCCTTTGGGCACACTATAGGGACAATCGTGGCGTTTGTCTCTGTATATGAGCCGTTTTGGGTGTTGTGTTTTTATGGTTTTTACCCCTGGGGTAAACGCAAGGGTACACTTCCCCTAGCGGAGCAAAGCCCCTACAATTTCGGAGGGAGTTGAGTTAAAAAAAATGTGGGAGTTGAAAAAAGTTGGGGTAGCAAAAAATATAATTTTAAGTCGTGGCTCGTGTGCTCGCTGGGGTATGGATATTTTTGACCTTAGATATGGTCCAAAACACCATTTTTTTCTCGTGGTTTTTTATGCGGAAAGGCAAACAAGGGCGAGTTATTTCAAACCCTTAAATGTGGAAAAGTTTGAATGAATGAAAACGCCAATTATTCGAAAGATTACTGACTCGAGTGAGTGAGTTTCTGCAAAAATAGTTGCTCAGGGTGTGGCTATGTTGCCAGTTTTTGGCCTCTAAACAACCATAAATAGTGAAAATGGAAACACTGTTCAAGTTGTGTTTTTGCACTGGAGGTGAGGTACAGCCACAGAAATGAGAAACCAGAAATCAAAATGGCTATTTGGCTATACGTTGTGATTTTATACTGAACGTGAGGCAGTCACAGATACTAGAAACCAAAATGGCTATTTGGCATTGAACTCGTGACTAAATAAGGAAATTAAAATAATCGATGTATCAACAATCCTCTGTCCTCAGAGGTATTAATTATGTTAATTAAGGGTCTTGCTAATTAAATAGATTTTGCTGCGAGCTATTTTAATTAAAATGTTATGATGTCTGGTGTCCTATTCTGACAGGAAAGCCATGGGCAGCGTTCCAGCAAATGATTTTGTAACAAACTTGTTAACACATTCCATCATCTGCACAAAGTCAAGATGGCAGCTACACGTATAGCTGAAGCCTCTCAATGCCACTTGAAATTTGAGGAAAAGTCTGGATTTGGGGTAACGGCACTTCAAAACTTTCAAAACGCTGCTGCTTTTGTTGAATCTGACACCACGCCTAACATTTTCAAAGTTGCCAAATTGTTTGACATTAGCAGCTGCTAGTTTTCTGGGTTTTCGAGTAGCGTCACAAATTGGGTTGCATATTCAGAAAAAAAAGTATTGCGAAATCAGCACTCTGCTGAGGAGGTCGAATAAGTTATGAAAATATGATATTTCGTTCAAAACTATCCCGGTTGCGCCGGAAAAGTATGGTGCAAGCATAAACACCCACTAAAAAGAAAGGCAAGCAAATTGAGAGGAAAATATCAGTGCAAGATTAATGTATTCGACCACATGCTTTTGAGGGGGCAATTTAAATTAGCAACCTAATTTTGACCTGTAGCCTAGGTCATCATAGCTTTACTGAACTTTTCAGTTTAACATTTAGTTTTATACAGAATTATTTGGGGAAAAGAATGAGAATATTTGCAAAATGTTGTGCAAATGTGGTGAATAATAAATTTTTTTAAAACAATTGATAAATTTTGGACAGGTACGATTTTAATACAGTCTAGACGAACATGTCTTCACAGAATTTTTGAATTTCGGTTCATTTTTTAAATTAATTATTTATTAAAGAGCTCGCCAATATTTGCAAAATGTGGGGAAGAATCAAACTGAAAAAGAAATTAACGAATTTTGGATAAGTCAAGATTTTTTAACACAATTTAAATTAAACATTTCAAAGAATTTTTGACAGAATTATATGGAGAAGAAACTGAATGTTTGAAAATGACCATTTTAATAGAGCCTAGATGCACATTATTATACAATTTTTGATTGTCAATTTAATCTTTTTTAATTATTGGAGAAAGATAATGACAATATTTGCAAAATGCACAACTGGTGAATAATCAAATTGAAACAAATGTATATTATAAATAATTTCGCATTGATTCAATTTCTTCAATAAATGCTGCGGGCAGGAATTTTGGACGAGTTTTGTTAATGTTAATTCAAATATAAATGAGTTTCAGCATTTTATCTATCACCATCAACTAATTGGACGAGCATCATGTTATTAAAAACTAATCGACCTTGTGTTTCATTAATTTCTGTTAGAGCAAATTCATCAAGCTGCATTGATTTGCATACCACTCACGTCATTTTCCTACTGCCTATAAGTCAGTTATTAAAGGTTGCGTTATCAGTAATAGGAAAATTAATCACTCGAATTTGCGGCATTAAAAAATCACTTAACTGTTACGGAATGCATGTCGGGAAGCCTCCTAACAGCAGAATACAATGCAGACAACGGATTACAATAATGATTCAACACCAAAGCAGAAAAAAAATCACGACCTATAAAATCCTCGTATTTCAACGCCTCGCTCAACAACTGATATCGAAATCAATAAAAGCTTAGCAAAGTGCCAGTCCACCCTATAAAACGCAGGTTTTGTTTCCAGCACGAAAACAACAATAACAAGCATAGAGAGGAACCAAAACCATTAAAGGTCCATGGCAGAAATTGTTCAATGTGAAACAGCTGCTACAGATCCAGCAAACAATGGATGGGATAAAAAAACGCTAGGGGAGCCAGAATAATGACAATAATGCCAGTGATGGATTAAAAATGGGAAACTAGGAGGACACGAAACGGTTATGACGGTCTCAAAGTGAATTCAGCAAAAAAACTGCAAAATTCTGCATATAAGTTTAAACCATTTTTGCATTGGTTAAGTGCAAGGTGGTGGCAATGTGGCCGCCTAGCAGCAGAAAAATTATTAAGTAAAAATGAGAGATGTCTAACCAACAACTTTGTTAACTAAGCTAAATGAACGATCAACCAAAATTAAATTTAACGAGAGCGTGTCCCGCACCGATTAGTGAACCATCAATTTGTATTCATCCATCCTTCCCATCCAGTTTGTTTACACTCTTGTGCAAATTAGGATTTATGAAAGAAAATGAAGGTGTATGCAAATGAGGGTTATGCAAATGAGGTGAGTGGGTGGCGATTTGAATGCGGGTTGCCCAGCCCAACGGTCACGAGATATTTGCAGCAATTAATTTCACCTCCGTGAAAATCCCACGGATTCTCCAAACGTGGAATCCTCCTCCTCAATTTTTCAAATCGCAGCACATTGGTCAGTGGTCAAGCTTTGAAGATTTCGCATCGGAGCGCCCGTTTTGTTGTTAAGTGGACGCAGAGTGCAGTACATTGGCCAGTTTTCAGCGTTTGAAGACTTAATCAGAGCACGTGCAAGCAGTCCTGGCCAAGTTCAGACAAAAAATTGGCTTGAACCCGAAAAATCCGAATATCTGATTCCCTTGAGGATCTCTGAAGTGAAATCCAGAATGATGGTAAAAAGTTATTCAAAACTTCCACCAGCAATCACAAGATGAAATTAATCCAGATGAATTATGATGAAAGATATCCATACATGTAATGGTCACCAGATGGTTGATCACCAGGATAAGTTGAAGTTCAGTGCAGTTCAGTGGACATCTTAAAATACTGCCAATATTTAGGGTTTTTAGAAGTCCATTAGAATGCGTTTAGCAGAAACATACGCAACACGTGGCATTTCAATCCTCCTTTAGACATTTAGTATTTTGAGCAAAGATAGCAACAGTCAAGAAATGCAGAGATAGTACACGAACAAATCTTCAGACTTCAAGGGTCAAGGCAGGTGGGTTTATGATCCTCACGCAAATCTTGAAGATTGCAGAAACTGTACAATCCCTGGAGAGGGTGGTCAATCCCTAAGACAGCATGGAATCCCGATGAACAAAGCACGAGAGAATATATCCATCAAATGTTTGGACGATTATGAGAGATCCAGTGTCTGTGGACACCTTAAAATACTGCCAACATCTTGGGGTGTAAGAAGTTCACTGCGCGGAATGTGTTTAGCAGAAACTGTCATAATACATTGTATTTAAACTCCTTGAAACACTATTTTGAGCACAGACAGCAACAGTCAAGAAGTACAGAGTTAGTAGAAGAAGAAATCTTCAAACTTCACAAGAGTCTCAAAGGATTCAATTACTCAAAGAGTCACAAAGGTCTCACTTAAGACGCAAATCTTGATGAAAACACACCGTTTGCAGAAAGTGGACAATCCAAGGGCGGAGTGGTCAATCCCTCAGATAGCACTTAATGTGATTGTACGATATCGAAAGACAACAACACCATGACAGTCATAAACTGGAGAAAAATCCACCAGATGCCTGGAGCATTTGAAACAGAGTTGAGTTTGCTGATTGTCCAAAATCCATTCGCCTTTACGTTCAGAAACTGGTGATTGCAGTCCTGGCAACTTGGCCAACACAACCAGCAGCGATCCACATAGTAATCCTCATCATTTCATCGAATGTCAATGGGGGAATGGGTCAGTGCTAACGGTCAATTTTCTCTCCTGCATCAAACTCTCCATCCTCTCTCCACCACAACTCGGTCCAACAACACAAAGGACCAGGATGGAAAAAGTGCTCCGATTAATGGTTGCCTCCACCAGAGCCAGCGTCCGAATCTCCCTCAAGCTTCACAATCGACGCTCTTGGCATCAAAAGCATCGAGGGTATCCATCCGCCAGATGGGGCTGCTTGCTCTATTGACTTAATGTCATTACGATGGATTAGCAGTTTTACGCTCCACCATCAGTGCACCATCGGTTCCCTAGCAAAACTAAACGACCAGCAACTGCAATCTTGTGGTTTTCCCCTACTATTTTGCGAAACAAAATCGACAAGAACGTTTTTAAATGGAGGCTTGATGGTTCGGTGAATGTGCACCTCCACAACGTGCATTTGGCAAAAAAACTGATAATATTGAACGTTGCTTATCAAGTCATAACTCCAGAGAATTCAGCTGTGGTATACGTTATGCCCTACCCTGTCAGAGACACAATGAGAAAGTGGGCTTCTCCTAACCACTCAAATGCTTGCAGTGATTGCCTGGACGTTAGGGGCAACCAAATAAAGAAATTCAGTTTTTTGGTAATATACAAGCTAAATTAAATTAGTTTTTAAATAGCCAATTTCATTATCAATTTCAATCACAAAATTACTCCATTTTTGTGT
Organism: Kryphioiulus occultus; assembly: GCA_034687865.1. Lineage (NCBI taxonomy): Eukaryota > Metazoa > Arthropoda > Diplopoda > Julida > Julidae > Kryphioiulus > Kryphioiulus occultus. Next base: position 59,283 of record JAQGAF010000189.1, read on the forward strand.
TAACCAATAACTAGCCATGCAAAACTCGTTGAATTCCCCTGACTTTTTCTAATTAAATCCATTTTCCTTGACCTTTGAATTTTGAATTTCAATTATATTTTTAACATTATTTTTATCATAATCATTATCACTGCGAAACGATATGTAAAACCTTTGACCTCTGGAAATTTACTCTGAATCGGATCAACAGAAGAAGAAATTAAGGACCATCACAATATTCCCACCAACAATTCCCCCCAAAATATCGCATTCTCAAACATTATTTTATTATTATTATTTTTGCGAAACGACATTTAAAACCTCTGACCTCTGGAAAGTCTACTATAAGTTAGAAAACTGAAGAACAAATTAACGAGTTTCACCAAGATTCCCACCAATTAAGGAACCAAATTACAGGACCTCTCAAAATATCGCATTTCTCTAAAACACAGGAAAAGGCGAAATGTAACATAAAAGATCACAGGTGTCCTCGGGAGCCATGCAGTTAAGCTTAGTACACACTGTTCTGAGATACACGTAAGATGCTGTAAGCATCTTCGTCTTTGGGTTGCAGGGTCCATTGAACCTCGCAGGGCCATCAATCAAGAAAACGGAAGGGAAAGAGAAAAGCGAGCTATTATATTAAGGGCACATGCGGCGCTTCCACCCACGCCGATTTCATTAGCCGACGGCCAATCGCCATTTATCTTTTCATTTCGGTGAAAAAACCCAGAGTCGGAAGCTTATCTGAAGCTCAGAAACGGGCGCCATCTTGAAACGTGACTTGAACTAGTCATCCTCCCGTGTACACCCGCATCGATACGTGGATAAAACAATGCGTTTTGATGGCTATCGCATTATGCTAATTTCATCGCGTGTTGCTCATCAATTCACCGCCATCAAGAGAAAAAAAACTCATATTAAAACAATCAGTTTTACGAGCGTTTTACCCCCTTCTTGCCACGGTGGGGTTCGTTCCCGCAGCTTCTTACGCTGGATTTTGAAACAAAACCAAACAACGAAACTCACTGAGTTTTTCAGCTTTTCCCAGATCATATTCTAATTTCTTCAGGTTTTTAAAATAATTTTAGTGGTTAGATGTGCCACGATTCTATTAAAAACAGTATTTAGTAATAATAAGCAAACTCATCAGGAGAAAAATTTAAAAACAATATCAAATTATTGGTTTTCAGTCAAATTACCAATCAAGCATATCCTAATGATGGCTTTTACGAACGTATCTATGAAAACTTCAACCAAGAATAATGATCTTAGGCATATTTTCCTTGAAATGTTTTTTTTTCCGGAAATAATATTTTAAGAATTTTGATCCCTTAAGGGAAAAGGTTAAGGTATTTGCATAAACTAAATCGCCAGTAATGCAGTTCAAGTCCATTTTGAAAATGTCGGAAATACTGTATTAAGCTTGACAGAAATTAACCCCATAGACGAGTTTCCCATCACATGTAAGACTGTACTTGAGCAGTACTTGCAAGTACTCATCAGTACTGTACCGATATATTAACGGAGTAGGGCATTTCATAATTTTAAATTGTTGACTATGTGCATATTTCGCAATAGTTTATAATACATGTAGTTCCAGTTTGAACATACATGTACTTTGGGCACGATTTAAAACGATTGGGTGGGGGAGTGAATGTTAGTCTGTCGAAAATACGCGAAAAATTTCTACGATGGTGAAATTACTATGCAGACATGTGACCCTCTTACAAAATTGGAACGTGCTAATTATTCGTGTGAATATGGTGAAAATAAACAAACTTAATTTGCAAAATTTACATTAGATTTCATATTGCTTGACTGATGAGAAGAGCAAAGCTTGACTTAACTGTTGTATTACCGTGTTAACGAGAGGACGAGGTCTGTGAGTACAAGGTGTTATTCCATAGGAGCAAAAACTTCGTTTCACCTTCGTGTTCGAATGCAATTTACACATGTTTCACACTTGCTATCGTGGGCAATCTGGCACCCATGGGGGCTGATTGTATTTTAAATTTTAATAATGTAAATAGGTGCAGTATACCAGATTATCCAGATATTGTCTGTCTTATGCGAGTACATCACAAACAATTAAATACCACTGTTCTCCAGCAAGATCCTCATTCCTTTAACCTCGCAATAAGAGGAGCTATTTTTTTTTAAAAAAAGTCCATGTGTTTTGGACGCCCTCACACGATGTCCCGTCGCTTTTTCCACCAATAGTTCATTCACCGACGCACATTTACCTCACACCCTACATTTTCGAGTAACTGCGGTTTCTGGCATATCACTCACTACAATAATTAAAATGAAAACAAATATTATCCTGGAAAGGCTGCGGCGTTTGGGAAAAACAGTTAAATTTTAACTTCCTACAGCTGGCATACGTTAAGTAAATTAATTTAAAAATAGCAAAAACGTAACCGAGGAAAATGTCATTGTGCTTTGTAACATAACACAATGAATAACAGTTTAATTTGGTGGTCTTCCGAGTTAAATTTTAGGCTTACTACGGTTTATGCTCGGCTGCAGCCCTGCTATACAGCACAAACACTACTGTCTGCTGTTAGGGCAGAAAGAATATAGAAATTACATTTTAGGTTAATTTAGGATATTTTTGTCTACCAGACAAGAATGGCTGAAATGTCTACATGGTTGTTATGTGCATATTTGGAGCTGGATATACATACCCCCGTAGTCTAGCCAGGGAAATTTGCAAAGACATGGAATACAGGGTTCCCAACCACATTTTCAAGTCGATTTTCCCGACTTTCATATTTTCAGTTCATGGAGATAATTCATTGAGAAATGGCTTATTTTGAAAGTCAGGCAAATTCAATACAACGATATTGCATTTGCTTTCACATTCGAAGTTTCAGGTAGCTGCATGGTATTAGTTTTTGAAGCTTATAAAATCAAGCATAGTGTCATCTCAAGAATCCCCTGACACTATAGGTAGTTCCCTGACATTCCCTGATTTTCCAGTCTACAGGCATTCGTAAAACTCCACATAAAAGCAAATGTAGTTCTCTTTATTAGAAGCTGAGAAAATAAAGCCATGTTATTATCAAAATACTGTTTTGTCAAAAAGAGTATTAAAAAAAATTAAATATGTAGTTTCATTGTGGAAATCTTTCTATCTCATGTTCATACAGTACGTAATAAGCAAATATAGCATTCCTTACATTGTTAAGTGTCATATTTTCGCATTTTCAGTGATCGCGTTGGCAGGGAAATTTTGTTTTACAAACTGAAAAAGTCATGGAAGTTGAAAATTTCTTCGAAGGTCCAAACGACTACCATGTTCAGTGTCTTGATGTTGATAAGCAACAAATGCAAGGGTCATATCGGACGACCCTTTCTTTAATTCAGCCATAGAAATATAGACGTGGCATCGACATCATAGGAAAAGGCCATCTTTCAAGATACCCCGAGGGGTCCTTTTCCATTTTCCTCACTCTTGCACGCAACAGCACTAATACAAGGGTATCACGCCGTGCACTCGTAATGGACAGAAAGAGTCCTTTGCTCTCCTGCACCAGAAGGAGTCTTGGGAAATGATTGCAAAGAGAAAAACAAGAAGGTCTCGAGATGCGAAAAGCAGATGCAGGAGAAAAGATGTCGGGCCAGAGGGGTTTTTAGCGACGTTCCATCCCCAGCCATGAAAGAAGAGTCCCTCCTCTGTTTGGGATCAATCACACTATGTGACCCATTGGGGCTCACAGGACCCATATCTCATCTTCCCCTATTGAATAAATGCCCGGTTGTGATATGATGGGACGACCATCTCGTCATTGATGCCCGGGATACGAAATTGCTCGCATTTATCCCTCAGGCAGATCCGCCAAACTTATTCACTTAGGGAGGTTTACAACTGACATAAGCCAACTGACGAAATGACTTTCCAAATGAAAGTTGCGCCGTAGGAGACTTCACCGTTATGGATTTGTTTTCCTTCTTGGTGCAGATGTATGTTCAACTCTTATCACACTGTTTCAATGGCAGAAAAGCAAAATATGTCGTCTATGCAGGGAAAGTTCAATGTGCCTTCTGCAATACAGTATAGTGATACCAAATCACCGATCAGAATTAAAACAATTTCTACTGTTGAGAATCACCCAAAGGTTGTACGCAGTCCGTCCTCTAGTCGTAAATTTCGCTAAACACGGATTGGCGATTTGGTTACATGTTACCAGTGGCCATCTTGATGGTTTTTCCATGTACACGAAGCTGTCATTTTCGATTCTAGGGATTATAGCGTCGCCTGTTGGTACTCAGTATCAACCAAATACATGAAATGAAAAAGTAGAAGATGTTCCACCGTTTTCCAAAATCTGCTCTTTGTAACTAACAGCTTTTTTAAATTAATTCTGGTAACGAGGGCAATACTTATAATTACCTGCTAATGGTTGTTTTACTTGAGATACAACTGTAAACTTGAAGGGTGATTAGCATTTGATCCCATATATCTTGAAAAATCACCATTTTGTAATTCTGCAACGTAGACCGCCTTATTTGGAATCTCACGTTTCACGGTTGCCATGGCTGCCGCGTGCGCCGCCTCCTCGCGCATCGGCACGTGACTACATTCGACCAATCAGCGCTGTAGCATTCGAGCGGCAAATTCGAATTCCTGGTCATTCTACAGGGTGGGCGACGCGTCACTGTCTATTGTAAATAGGCTATGTTTTTATTAATTACTGATGGATTGTCGCTAAGTAAGCTTTACTATGAATATAACGATCAGTTCGCATAATTCCGCGGTCATCATGTTTCGCAAAATTTCCATTTTAAGTGCAAAGATGACACAATTCCGGAACTAAACGTGTGTATGCTGTAGGAGAGTGTAACAAGTATTTTCTTAAGAAACTTAAGTGCACAATTCGTGCTCCCAGCAGCAAATGAGCACTTACTCCGCTGAATAAGCACTCGCATTATTGCAACCACAACCTCCGCGCCCTCTATCCCCAACTGGGAACAATCGCAAATTATGCCATCATTCTCTCGCCGCATACAGACTAATTCGAGTGCATTATGCAGAAAAGATCTTCTGCCCGTCGAAACAATGCTCCGTAATTTCCTAATGCAATCCGTAATAACAGCCCCGTGCGAACTGAGCTCGAGTTTTGATGGACGTCTAAAAGGCTAAAAAGCATTCCTCCCTGCAGTCCTCCCCCCAGACGAGCAAACACGAAAATATCCGAACGCACGCAGGTAAGACACAATCGGCGTCCAATTTGCACCGAAGGGGTCACGACCCCGACCAACAAAGCCTTTTTCTCTGTCCACGTCTATTAACAGCGAGCGGCTAAATGCAGCTCCATGAACAATGGGCTAAGTGGATGCGAAAGACTGGTCTCAAATTTCGGAAAACCGCTCAGCAATTTCGCCTCTTTCATGGCACGGTGAAATACGATCATCCAGGCAGTGACCATAGAAAAACCCATAATGAACACCCGCATGATTCTTCACTCATCGAATGCATCAGCTGCATACCGATGAAATGCCATGAATATGAAATATGCCATTTTTCTCCAAGTTTCCAGAAAAAAAAAATTCGGCGGGGAGGGTTGGGTATTGGGAGAAAAACGTCTCTAACGTCGTGGTGAAATCGAATTTATGAAAAAAAAATTCTCGAGTTTTCAAGGTTTTCCATGTTCAAATTGTGATTTTTCCAGGCTCACAAAATTCAATTTTAATGATAAAACGTGTGCCGCAATACCATTATAAACAAAATTTAGTAAAAAATACATTAACAAGGTAGGTGGTCACCAGCAAGGTAAGATTCCTAGAGATGAACTTGACTGTGACCATTTCCGAAATAAATCAATACAGTACGTAAAAAACCATGCTGAGTTTTTCGTAGTTTGAATTTGCCGCTCAAAATATACAGTGTTGATTGGTCGAACAGAGTCACGAGCCGATGCGCGAGGGATGCACTTGGCAACCATGGCAACCGTAGAACGTGAGATTCCAAATAGGAATACGTTCTAGAATGCAGAAAAAAACTTAATTGCATTTTCTTCAAGATGGTGTCATGTGGTAATAACTCGCAAACTTTACAGTTGAATGTGTATCTTAAATAATTATTAAATTAGCAGGTATAATCCAAGATGGTTCAAAATGACGAAAAGGGTTCAAAGTAGTTCGAAAAGGGGTCAAAACATGGCCATTTCGACTGGGCGTTGTTGCGCTGATAATTTATCACTTCGACAACCCAAAAAGAGATCAAATGAAACAATAGTGCTCGATGAAGGACAAATGAAAGTATTATGTATTGGGAATATGAAGCCACGACCTTTGACATCGATGCAAACGCTGATGCAACGTACGTTGCACCAATGCGTCCCAGAGCGGAAGCGAAAACACATGCAGGTACATGTAAATACGAGACGCCCGAAAATGTTAAACCCCAACACGAAATCAGGTAAAAAGGTCAACAGATATTTTTTGCCGTGACTGGGACAGCCTCGAAGATTATTTAAACAAACCACGAGTAGACACGTGGGAAAACACGTACGAAATTGGCCAGTCTCAAAACCCTGCCACGCGGTTCACAGGTGAGTCTTCGTTTTGCACCAATCTATCGAAGCTAATTTGAATAAGATTTCAAGTGGGCAGGAGGAAAAATCGTGCGGATCAACAGAGGTCGGAGGTCACCGAAGCACAACCTGCACAAGGGCCAACGCCGTACCAGGGATCAATGAACGGTTTCTATCTTTTTCGGGTATTTCAAGAATAGTTCACGATTGGAGAAATGTTATGGGCTTGCCATGACATCAATATCCGAATTGGGATGTTTTATGCATTTGACTACTGATCGCAATAAACCTTGGAAACGTTAATCAGTTAACCAATCGAAACTAAGAAACCGCGGGGCGTCCATAACTTATGTATATTAAACTGTAATCCATTCATCACATTAACTCGCTATTCATATACATGTATGAGATTCAATACATGAGATTTCAGCTTCAGAGATTTTGCTGACCCTCAAGACTTCAGCCTAACTTCGCAGATTTCAACAGTGAGAATTCAATGAGACTGCAAGGACTTCCTAACTTATCAACCTGTCACCTGAGTATAATTTCTTCAACTTCCCAAAACTTTTTTTTGAAGTACTGTAGTCTGAAGTCAAAAAGTCTTGAAATCACTGAAGTCGTCGAGAATTTGGGGGAAGTTCGTAAAGTCATTGTAAGACCGGTCGAGTCCAGCCCTATCTGTGAGCCAGGCACTGCAAGGACTTAATGGGAGTTTCAACGAATTTTGTTTGGAGTCTAAAGGTAAAGATGATAGATTTGTAAGTCTGATATTACAAATTGGTCAGAACAGACTAACAATCTATTATTTTTCTTTAAGAATCCGAGGACTTCAAAAATCAGAAAACGCTCTACTTATGTTGAATTCCATTTAAATTCCTTTAGTCTCATTGAAGCCCTTGAAGTCCCAGTGTAGTCATTCAAGGTTCCCTTATAAATTCTCTGGTCGATTTCCCTCACATCTTTCACAAGATTTTAAAAATAAATAAGAAATTATGGAATTTATCCCAAAATTTTATCATAGATGATGACCGATGAATTGGCTGATGCAAACTATCTCAATTTCCCTGACATTTTCACGAAATCCCCGACACTTTCATTTCCCGACTTTTTCGTTCCGAAAGTGGGAACCCTGTTATTAAAGTCTGAAGTCAGGCTAAAGTCACTAAAGTCCTCAGTCAGGTTTCTTAATTTTTAAGAATTGTTAACCATTCAGGGTTGAGTTTCATGTTTAAAAAGTACAAAAACACAAAATGCTATTTTTATTTTTTTGATTAAATTCAATGAATTTGACTTTACCATTCCCATCATTCCCACTTTTTATTATTTAGCATATCTAAACAAATTGGCAGCACAAGCTGATCTTGAACCTGTCGCATTTTGCCATAAAGCAATCTTGAGAATGTTGTTCAACATTCGTACAAGGATAAGAAAATTCCGCAAGAATCAGTCTCGCCCATCAGTGAAAGCAAATCCCCCAAAATCTATTAAAAGCCAGTTTCAATAGGCGGGCACTTAATTGAAACACGTGCAAGAATTATGGGCTTATGGTTCTCTCATTCAAACGTTTTCAAAAGGATTTCATGTTCAAAATATTTTCGAGTTTCAGCCTCCTCCCCCGAGTTTCTGCTTTGAAAACAAGAAGCTGCGCACGAATTTGATCTTTTAAGAAATAAAAAACTAACCCGGCCATTTTCGGCCAGTGCTGCAAATGCAAATGAAAAGGGAAGAGCGAATAATACCAGGTCTAAGTGCGTGCAGGGTGAAAAGCCCGGTAGTTGGTTAGGATGAAAGGAGTTCAATCACGTCGAGATTTGATAACCATCGACATTACATATACCTATATACATACATTCTGCTCCAAAAAAGCAGCAAAAACTCATGGGATTCTTGGCGTACCGAACTCACCATCCCATCGTGATCCGCCTGGGGGCGCCCTTTTTTTAAAGGATTTTAATGAAGAGACATTCACATAAAAAGCCTATATAAAAATTGCACCTATGATGAATACGGCAGAGGAATAAAAGGACATGAAACACGACTTGATCCCCGGCTCTGCAGGCATGCAAATCAAAAACTTTTGTGCTGAGCACCAAATGAGCCTCGAGGGTAACGAACAGGAGTCTCTCAAGAGCCAACCAAAATGACCAATGAGGTCATATACTGTACATGTTTGTCTAAGATGCACAATGAATCCAAGTGTGAATGTTAGCAGTCATAATAGTTTAGTTTGTTAGATTTTGGAAAAGCAATTTTTGGAGTTTGAGTTTATAAGTTTCTGAGTTGTTGAGTTCGAGTTGCTGCATGTCTTACCTACTGCATATTAGCAGAAATTTTAAGGGGCGTTAATGGCCTTCCATCATTAAAAAATTAACTGAAAAAAACTTTGTAACTTATAAGTCCCAGTTGCGCCAAGAAAAGTTAAGCAATAGCATTGCACGTTGACCCCACTAGGGTTAACCTAAGGTTTGTTATAAACATGGAGGATGAGTTAGATGAGGATACAGATTATTTATGGATTTAATAGATGATGCTTACGCCAAACAATAAACCCTGTGACATTACCAAAATCACATTCATTAGATGACTATTATAATTTCAAGTTCAAAGCACGTTTTAGGTTAACTCAAGTCTTAAAACTACTTGCTCAAGTGATTGAATATTTCATTGATTTTTATGGGTTGAAATTTAGCACTTTTAGCGCTTTTTTAAAGAAACGTTAAGGATTAATTTAGGATTTTATCAAACAGTAACATTTTTAGAATGCAATATTTCAATCCCTATTCATTTTTATGTTGCCATACAAAATTAAAAGAACAAAAGTGGTGTCAAACTGTACCTTACCAAGGTAAAGGCTGTTAGCATTTAGCTTAGTACAGGTAGTCTGATAACACAATGTACAGGGCGTTTTAGTATTTTTTAATATTAAGACTTTTAGGACTTGTTTGCCACCCTGAACATAAACCTACGAACCGCTCAGATTAACTTGTGGTGATATCTAACCTTTCATTTAACCTACAATGGCGCAACCGGACCTAAGGAACAAATCTTGGAAACTACTAGAAACACACTGATATGAACAATACGTGGATTGGGTAACGTACAAGTATTATATCATCATCTTGCTAGCTTAAAAACTGAGTTTAAAACATTCAGTTTAGCCCTCAAAAGATCCGCCATTTAATTTTAATTAAAACTTTCCTCCGAAATGGTCACCATCTTTCCTGATCGAGCTCCACACCGAGAGATAAAACGAAATTAAAATTATACTTGGCGGGCCTGACATTAGCATCGCCATACAAATAATAATGCACATTTTTACCTCAAGGGGGTGCGCTTCTGAAAATATATACCATAATGCACCACGCCCATGGGAACGCCAGGCGCATGACCCAAGCCGAAATCACATTACTGAGGAAATTACATCAGTTTACACCCATTTGCAGACAGCTCCC
>JAQGAF010000190.1:0-69173 GCA_034687865.1 Kryphioiulus occultus
TCAGTGAGACTTCAGAGACTTTTCAGTGAGACTTCAGAGACTTTTCAGTGAGACTTCAGAGACTTTTCAGTGAGACTTCAGAGACTTTTCAGTGAGACTCAAAGACTTTTCAGTGAGACTTCAGAGACTTTTCAGTGAGACCGGAAAGACTTCAGTGAGACTTCAAAGACTTCAATGGTACTTCAAAGATTTCAATGGTAATTCAAAAACTTCAACCACTGACTTCACAAGTTGCCAACCCTTCGATTTCGAAGGCTGCATGCTTTTCTTCACCAGAACTTCACTCTGGTGCTACTTACAGTAGTACTGATCGCGTTCATGGGCTTTCAATTTCGTCAGATTGCCTAATTTTCTGAAAATCGCAATTCATCCATGGCGTCTTAATCGTGAAAATGGTTTTCAATTGAGAGCTGATATCGCGTTATTTCCGCCAGGACGCTGATGAATTAATCATTACGCTGCGAATGTGTCAGGTGCCACTGGAATTAAGAAATGATTTAATAAGCCCTGTAGTGCCAGCTGCACGAGAACTCAATTTAGTACTTGTGTTCGATGAAAATTGGGAGTTACGCTATTTCAATGCTGGCATACATTTTAAAGCTGCTTTCTAATTAGCATCCGATAGACATTTTCGGGGATTAATTATTAATTCTAACCTTCATTACATGCTGGGCTCTCCTGTCAGAATGCATATTTAGTTGTGAGCCTTTACTGTCATTGTTTGATAGGAATTGCCTCTTTGCCTCGCACTAAGCCACCACTAATTGTAAATAATTAATTCCAGCTTCGGTTGAAGCTAGTGGCCAGGCCACAGGGAAAGATGGTCGCAGTAATGGAATTTGATGGAATTATACTACAGCATTGTTCAGCTGTTTTGCAGCGGTGCAATTAACAAAGATTGCAATTGTCAATTTGCTAAAAACGAGGGCTGTACTACGGTATACATGTAGTCCCTGCTGCTGCATGCTTCATACATGCACATATACAGTAGATACTTTTAGAAAGTGGGCTTCTCCTAACGGCACGTAGGCTGGCAGTGATTGCTGGCGGTTAGGGCAGGCAAAAACAATCAACATTTATAGGTTACACAACAAAAGATAAATTCCGACAGTTAGGACATGGGTTGTTCTTTGGACGTTTTCAGGTTTCAAAACTTGACCAACATCGAAGCACTAGATATTGATAAAACGGGAAAATTCAATTCGTTTAATATTTTAAACGTTCTCAAAATGTGGATTGACTTACAGTGTACGTTTTCGACAAATAGGTCCATGCACGTAAGCTTGCAGAAATCCAAGGATCAAGAAGGTTATTTAATTAATTGACCAGTACGATGTATTGAAGCACTCGATATTTTGTAAACTTTTAAACAAATTGGATTTAAATTTTTAATCGAACTTCTTTTATTGACGGGATTAATGCGAGCGGCTTGTCTCTTTTTTACTCTTTTCCAATTGGAATAAATTTATTATTATTATTAGTATTATATATCGACAAAACACGTGGAAGTTCAATTCGTTCAACATTTTAGATTCTCATAACGTGGATTTGTTTACGTTTTCGACATAGAGGTCCATTAACTAAGCAGAAATCCAAGAACCAAGATCGTTAGTTCATTAATTGATCAATGCAGTGTATTGAAGCACTCGATATATTGACAAAACACGCGAAAATGCAATTCGTTCAATATTTTAGATTTCCGAAATGTGGATTTGCTTACGTTTTCAACAAAGAGGTCCATGATTGGAACTTGAAGTAAGCAGAAATCCAAGAAGGTTGCTGTGTAGTTAATTGACCAGTACAATGTCATGAGGCACTCTATATGTTGACAAAACACGTCCAATACAATACGTTCAATGTTTTGGGTTTCCAATATGGGATATGCTTACGTTTTCGACAAAGAGGTCCATGAAACAAGCAGAAATCCAAGAACCAGGATGGATATTTAATTAATTGACAAGCACAGTGTATTGAAGCACTCGATAATATTGACAAAACACGAAAAATCCAATTCGTGCAATATCTTAAATTCCCAAAATGTGCATTTGTTTAGCTTTCGACAAAGAGGTTCACGAAGTAAGCGGAAACCCAAGAAGGTTGTTGTGTAATTGGACCCCAGTTGGTAAATAGGCAGTGCTGTCGAATTTTCTTTTTGTCATGGTATTTCTTGAATTACACCTTTTTTCCTAGTATTTTGGTTGTTATCTCATTGCGTGTGTGAGTTTTGGGTTTCCAAGGGGGTGAGGGGTGCGGGTGTAACTCAATACTGCACGCTGGCTGGGCTGATGATCCCCCCCTGCCAAATATTATTTGCTTTCTGGTGATGGGGTTGTGTTGCGGTCGGCGAATATCCAACGTTTGTTTGCCTTCGTTTTGTATAATTACGCCTGGCGTTTCCCCATCTGCCACTACTAATAATAATCGATTCTTCCTGACGCACTTTTCTCTCTCTTTTGTTGTTATTATTGTCAGTTGGAGTGTAATTATTATCGCCCTTCATCGGATCTGGCCTTTGGTGCCCTCCTCCCTCTTGTTTTCTTATCTGGAGCAAACCATCGGTTATGGAAAAGAGAAATGGCCCCAGGGGGGTTAACTGGACCTTTTAATGGAGCTGCGGATACTCACCATGAAGGCTCGATAAAAGGTGATATGAGTCTGAGAGGAGGGCTGGGGGCCAAGGGAAGGAAGCGATCCTAAAGTTTCTGTTAAGTTTCTCACAGTGCCATCTTTACACAAGAATTTGAAACTAAGACGAAAATTTACGAAATGCACTAAATTTAGGCTATAGGCTATGATGCCAATCGATAAAACCATTTTTATGACAGCCTGTATATTAACTTAACGTGTTTTATCTCTGTCTGTAATAAACCTTTACGAAGTCATTTTTAACCCACTTGCTGGTGTCCTAATGGGCTGAAATTTAGTACACATGTTCTATTCGCCTGACATTTCATGTCATAAAGTTTACGGAACAAAGTCGCTCCTTTTCCGAGAAATTAACAACTTTAAACTTTTAAAAAATACATTCGAAAGCGTGCATGGTGGTCACAATGCGATACGGTTTAACAACTGTTCAAAAGCCAGTCATAAAAGGTTGTTCGCCAAAATCGTAAGTTTTTCTTGACGCCTTATTTACAACTTTTTATTAACTTGGTTGTGTTTCATTTCCGTCTGTAACGGACCTTTTCGAAGTCATTTTAAACCGACTTACCACCGTCCTACCGCGCTTAATTTTGTTACGCATCTCTATTTGGTGGATAATTGAGTGTATTGAAATTGTACGGATTGATGTAAGTTCCCTTCACGTTTTTATTGGCAAACGTAAAAAGTACATTCGATACCGTGGGCTTGCAGTGATAAAATACGCCTAGTTTTCAAAACTAACATTTGAAACGTAATTAACCTTGCTTGATGAACCCAGAATGCATTTCGTTTTAACCACGTTTCGATTCTCTCGAATGACACGTTATGAAAGGTTGTACTCGAACAAACTTATTTTTTACGCCTTGTTCTTCATTCTTTTTCGCTTTTGGGGTTAACGGTGGGTATCAAACATGTCTGATTACTTTTATTACTAATATTAAAATCTCAATATGGTGACCCTACATCAGCGAAGAAAACGCCTATATTACTCCCCCGCAGACAGTGTGACCTGTGTGGTCAAAGCTCTGCACTGTTGGACATAGGGTTGGTCCATTAAGGTTTTCTGTAAATTCAATCATAATCAGATGTGCAATGTTGTGCCTGATAACGTGCCATATTCGTATACATTCACGTGGGGTGCCAATATTCTGCTATCATTAAAATTCCCCTGCCCTGTTGAGTAGCGGTCAAGCCGAATACCACGGCCAATTACAGGAAGAGGTGGTTCTCCCCAAGGGCATCGCTGCAAGAATATTCAAATGTTCTGCAGTTTATTCTTATGAAGAACACGTTTTATTCTATGGATTGGAATGTGCGCTTCCTTCCTTTTCTTAAAATCGGTTTTGAAAAAGCACCAGGAATTCGGATGTGTAATGTCGATGTGCGTGCTATGGATTATTGCACTTGGCGTCTCAATCATATGCAACCTTCTGTAATTGTAGCAAAAAACTACAGTAGATGCGATTGAAACGGTTCTGTGTTGGGGGAAAATTAAAAACAACCGCAAAAACAGATTTGTTTTCACATTTCTATCATCGTATGTATACTGTATATGCGTTTGGGTTTATCACCCTCTAAAAATACACAAGGAAACTCTTGTGAAATTTATTCTTGATTAGAATAATAAACTATTGAGATACATGTAGTCAGAATCAGAGAGGATGCATGTGATCGTTGCTAAGCAATTATTGAGTAAAACTTACATGGTGTGCTAGTTTGCAGCCACATTTTCTGTCACTTAAAATTGTCTTCGAAACATCACTGTTTCGGCCATGCTTGGTCGCTTCGAACCAGGGACCCCCAACTTTTTTTTCCGGGTCAATGGTTTCCGTTAGCACTGGGTGATTTATCCCCAGTTGAGCAACCTGTTAATCCTTGTCTCATTAAAACCATCGACAGCCCGTTACTACGTCGTCGCTTCGGGGACACCCGTTACCCCGGACACGGGTTTCTTACCCACCCACGCTCCCCCTAGACTTAATACCACTAGAAAATTACATAAAATTGCTCAAGATGAAATTTCTGGTTTCTGGAAGAAGATCTGGTTGATGGGGTCCACTGCCGAGCTGTGGGAATGTGCAGTTATGTCGTCCGGGCAACGGCACGTGGGCGGGGTGAGGGGGTGGGGTGGGGGTGAGGACATAAATTATCAGAAACGAAGGGGAAAATGGGAAGATTAAGAGTGGGATAATGTTACGTAGCAACCACGGAAGTGGCCCCTCCACCCAGCTGTGTCTTCAGGCTTAAAAGTTGATCAGATGACCAAAGTTTGCCAAACTTGTAGTTTTTTTTATTGCAATCTTTCTATTAAATTATGTGTTCCATCTCTGTCTGTAATGAACGTTTACGAAGTCATTCTAAACCGGCTTACCAGCGTCCGAAAGGGTTCAAATTTGGTACACATCTTAATTTCGTGGTACATTTGTTTGTATCGAAAGCTTATGGATGGATGTCACTCCCTTCACTTGTTTAAGGGCAATCGTAAACGTCCAAAAATGCATTTTAAAAAAATCATAAAATATATTTTTCAAGTTTACAAACAATTCAGAAAATTTGTAGAAACATTTATTCAACTATGTTGAATACAAATGCAATATGAATTGAATGAGCACGATAACATGTCAAATATTTGCCTACAAATTTGTGTCAAGAAAAATTAAGTTTTACAATGAAGTGTTTCAAAATCCGATCGATACTTGCATTTCGGTTCAGATTTTCAATTTTCTGAATGATTTCAATACAGCGCAATTTAATATACATTATTTTTAAATTTTCTCAATGGTGCGTTTTATTGGTAGACGAACCTGCAGCAATATTAGGCAATGAGATTAGCTATTGAAAATATAAATTCCTCTGAAGGACTAAAAACATTTTTTGAGAAAAAAAAACTTAATTGCAATATATTTCGATGGACTGTAAATTGCATGTACAGGTATTTGATAGCAAAGTCAAGCAAGATCGTGCACCATAAAATATATGTATATGATGATTTCAAAAAAAACAAGCATGTGGGGTCAAAAAGCTCCCACAGTGACGTTTAGGTTTAAAAGTGGCCTAGTATTCGAAACGTATGCGTGTCTGGTATTTCGGACCGCGTGATGGCCCATAATGCATCTCGTTTTAACAACTTCTAAACACATTATCAAAGGTTGCACTCGAAAAAACGTAGTTTTTTTTGTGTCTGCTTCTCACCGCATTCCTGGGCTTTTCCATGCTGAAATCAAAGGCCAACGCGAAAAAGCCATCAGCCGTCTGTGCATGGGGTGAGGACCGTCTGCCGAAAAATGTCAATTCTGGGCCTGTGGGAGCCTGCGTGGCCAAATAGGTGGCGACGAATTCCGACGCCAAATAGTCGTTTTATTTACTTGGTCATTTGTCATTGGGAACGGGGCTGGGTGTGGAAGATGCCTGTGTGAAATAGGCCGAAGCAGGAATTGGCCCATATGTCAAAAGCTGCTTTCGGTAACATTCGCCCTCCGTAATCGCTCCTGGCGCTGAAAGCCAACTATTTGGAAATTGGATGGCCTCCTTTTTTTAACCTTTTTTAACTTTAAAAAACTTCTCTTTTTTTAATGAAGTTTTCGCAATTTGACTTGCTCGTGGCGTCCCTGGCAATCTCGGGGCTGCCATAATGTTCTGTTTAACTTTTTGAAATGCAGTTAGGATTGTCCCGAGGCGGAATAGGATATCAGTTGTAAATTTAATGTTGTTTAAGCTGCGAATAAACCAGTTTCGGGGCATTGCGAAGCGTGTGAATTTCATACGAGGACCGTCCTCGGGTGTAAGATTCAGTCGTACATCTACTGTACGCGATGATCTAAAATTCTTGATTGATGGAAAAACAGGGTTCCCCCAGACCTGTAAAAGTCAGGAAAAATGAATTTACTTTCAAAATATCAGGGAAATTCAACAAATTATTAATATATTTTACATGGCTAGTTATTGGTTAACACAAAAATGAAGGAGCGACAAGCAATTCCGTGGAAATTATGGTGAAATTGGCAATTTCACAAAAATAATTATCTAAATTTTGCTGTTTTCGTACGAAATGTTGTTCTAAGCTTATTTCATATGTAGCATTCCTTACATTCGATGATTGGCATACTCTCGTGTGTCATATTTTTCATTTTTAGTGGTAGGGTGGTCAGGTAATCTTATTTCAAGTCAGGAAAGTGGAACATTTCATCTCTGTGGTAACCCTTGAAGAATGGCACCTGTCCTTGCTAGTGAATTTTTTGTTGTTGTGTTTTTTGTGTTTTTCCTAATCCAGTGCTTTTCAAACTTAAACGGCCATTTACCAAAAACCGCTTCTGAGAATGTCCTTGTTACCAGAACCAATTCTCAGGATGTACATCATAACTAATGTGTTCATTACATGTATAGCCAAGAATGATTTAATCTTGTAATACAGTTATTGTCAGGCTACTTTAGATTATCGGTACGCACTGACCTATCTACAGTGTATATGGTGTGTTGTTACCCAAAGAAAAACCACTTTGACCCAATTGTGTGTAGTTTACTCAGGTTTGGGAAGCTGGGTTCCAACCTAACGTAACCTTACTTTAAAATGTCATTTTTTTATTTTGCCTGCCCTAACCGCAGGCAATCACTGCCAGCCTACGAGCCATCAGGAGAAGCCCACTTTCTCAGTGTCTATGGGGACGGGCAGCAGCAGGGCATATTGGAAAGTACAGCCTTCTAAATACATGTACATTAATTCTAAATATCAATTAATCAAATTGTGCTTTTGGTTCTGTCCAATTTAACTATGCTCGCTGTTGAAATGGCAACTAGGTTGGAAGTGTATAGGACTATATGACGAGACAGCCATTTATAAAGAGAATGAGTATCTTTGTTGAGAGAGAATCGAAATTTGTGGGGATGACAGATCTATATACAGAAGTCGTTGTTCGGGGTGGGGGTGAGGTGGTGAATCCCCGAATTTGATGCTCGCAACTCTAGTTTTGACTTTTAGGAGCTATTGAGCAGTTATTTATGGCGGATTCAAAAGTGCTTCTCCCCCCCTCATTTCCCATCCAATTTTGCCAGAAGTAACTTCTTCATTCCGGAAGAAAATGAGGCAACTGTCTGTCTGCGTGTCTCTGGGCACTAAATTTGGCATTTGAAATTCGCCCAACACCCCACCCCACCAGTGCATTACTATCCCAGCGTCCTTCGCTCTGAACGTCACGTGCGCGAGACTTTCAAGATGGCGGCCATGCGTGATATTTATTTTTGCCTGTTCTGCCTGTGGTTACATTGTTGTTGTTGTTGTTATTTTTTGCCTTTCTGGAAGGATGACTGCACGACGTGATAGATGGACTTTCTCAGCCAGTCCTGCATTGCGTCGTGACGGAATGTTTTACTTTCCACGAAACATTACTTTCAAGTCTTGGTGTTATTTATGGCACGCTCGCCTATGGAAATAGGGACACAACATTATTACCACCTTTTAACCTCCTTTTCTATTTGCTGGTGATACGTGTAGAGTTATTGGCCTTTTAATTTGCAATGGTAGCACCGGTGGAACTTTGCATCATGTTTAGACACGGAGATTTATGGAGATTCGCCATGATTGTTGATGTTAAAACGTCATAAGCGGATGTTTTTTCTCGTTTACAACCTTTTATTTAACTTATCTGGTTTGGCGCCTTTCCGTTTCGACTTTTTCTAATTCATTTTTAACCGACTTCGAGAGGTCCTAGAGTGCTGAAATTTACCACACAGCTTCATTTCGAGGAACATTTGATTCTATCAAAATTTCATGACTTTATGTAGTTCCCGTAGTATTCGATACTGCGATTTCAAAACATACGTGCGACTGGTATAAATGCATTCAAAAGCGCCCAGAAAGATATTCGAAACGTACGTGCGCTTGGTAATGTCACATGCTTCGCCTCATATTCGAAACGTACGTGCGCTTGGTAATGTCACGCCCGTCATCTCATATTCGAAACGTATACGTGCGTCTATCACAACTTTACTTTTAACTTGGTGCGAACGTCAGTTGGATCTTATCGAATGCATGTATCAATTATACCACATTATGAAACAGGGTTTCCTCAGACCTGGAAAACCTGAAGAAGTTGGGGAAATTGAAAAGTCATGCAGGGATAATTATCTAAATTCGCTGTTTTCTCTTGTGAAAATTTGTGTTCTATATCCAACTTGGTCCTATCTCCTGTTTTTATAATATAACAATATTATTACTGCGATTCTTACATTAGCATGTCATACTTTTGTATTTTATAGTAATCACGGTGGTCAGGGAAATTCCTTTTAAATGCTACATTTTCATAGATATAAACAAAAATGCGGAGGAAATTCATGATTTTTTTTAAAAAAAATACTAGCTATATTTGCTGTTTTCTTATGAAAATTTTTGCTCTATCTCCTGTTTATATAAAATAAGCAATAAATACAGCGACTCTTACATTAGTCTGCATTGTAGCATGTCATATTTTTGTATTTTCGGTGGTCAGGGTGGTTAGGGAAATTGTCTTAAAACCTGGAATGTCGGGGAAGTTGAAAATTTCATTTCTGGAGAAACCAGTGAAAGAGGGTGGACACGTACCTCAAGAAACGTATTTTTTACCCCTTATTCTTTTTTTTCAATCTAGTTAGACCTCGAAAAGTTGGAAAATACTTTAGTACAATGAGCCTCGATGGGACGGCAAACCAAATTCGCATGCTCCGCTATCTCCAGTTAATAATGCTGACTCGTCTACAACAGTTTAGAGATAATTTCTGGTCATTGGAAGTCAGTGGCCCCTTTGGTCAAATGCTATAGTTGTAGTCAGCGGGGGGCCCGAAATGAATCGCCACGTAGCTGTCATGTTCCATCCTCTGCTACAGCTTAATCCGACGACCTTCCCCATATATTCTCCCAGCCCATGCTGGCTGTTTTTTCTGCTTTAGCTGCTTTACTCATTATAACGAAACTTACGGCATAATTAAGTATATTTTAAATCTCGGCCATACAGGTATAATATATATCTCTGCAACCCCCTGCTCCGCCCCCTTTCGTTTTGCAACAATGCTTTCGCACGCAGCGGGCGTTTACCACTAAAACATTCTTGTAACTCGTTAGTTAGGAAGATGACCACTAGGCTGCTTCCATTTTTTTCACATTTTATCAGGTTTTTTGGGTGCTAAATTTTCAACGCTCTGGTTCGAACTCGTCCTGTTGTCCCGTAGATCACAGCGTCACACTGTGTTTCCGGGAACATCTCTCATTTTCAAATTCTGATAATTCTTTTAATGGTCCTATGCTTGTAGTGGGGACCCTAGCCACCCTATACTAGCTTTATTAATGTCAGTTTCAACAAATACGGAGATTAATTCTGATCGAATAATTTGCGCAGTACTAATGGATTGATGGTCTATTCTCATTACTGAAGATTTTCCGAATTTTCGGACAACAGGTTCGTACGCACCTGGATTATCAGGGATAGTTTGGGAAGACAAAAATGGTCAGAGAGACTTAGAGAAAATTCCGCTTGTCTGATATGTCAGGGAAAGTCCTTATGAATAACAAATGATTATTGGTTTTGCGAAAAGGTTAACATGGAATTTTTGAAACATTTCGCATATACACCGTTCTTCAAAGAGCGCCCATGAAATGTTGAAATGATTTCACTCAATATTGAGATCATTTGTGATCTAGTTTTTCCAAACATTTCGCCTACGACGTACAGTACAGTATCAAACTTATTAATGCATGTATGGCTGAACAAATGACGTA
Organism: Kryphioiulus occultus; assembly: GCA_034687865.1. Lineage (NCBI taxonomy): Eukaryota > Metazoa > Arthropoda > Diplopoda > Julida > Julidae > Kryphioiulus > Kryphioiulus occultus. Next base: position 10,388 of record JAQGAF010000190.1, read on the forward strand.
CATGTATACTAAATTTAAAACCAATGATTTGTGGGCTAGTTTTCCAAAAACGGCGCCTTTCCGCGTAAATGTCATTAATTTTTAATATATTTAACTTTGTTTACATGAAACAAGCTTAATTTCATCAATTGTGAAAGTGTTTTTGTAAAAAATTTTAAAATCTGACCCTGTTTTGTCTTGGATAGCCAGGGAAATGATTTTGTAAATTTGAGTATGAATCCTGTATTGGACTAATGAGATTAGCACTGATCGTGTAGAGTCGGCTAATGAATATCGTCAGTATTTCGAAACAGTGCCTTGTTCTGCTGTAATATTATGTTCTGAGAACTCTGGAATCGATCATTGCATGCCGCTTGTAATTCTTCACATTTGCACCATTTGAGTTATGTTGATTAATTGGATATAGGCTTGATTAATTAGTATCTCGGTGGCCCATTAATTACTTGTGATAACTTGGGGAATAAAGGAAAGCTTGGATTTCTGGGCGCATTCTAGCGTTGCCCAATATGATATATCAGAGTAATTAGATAATCGTTATCAAATATTTAGCGTAATGATCGGTTCCAGTGGGACACGCCTCCTGACTCACCCTGTACGTGAAAGTCGTGGGAATTATCGCAAAATTCGGGCTTGGGGAATTTAAGCGAAATAAAAATGAAGACTTATGGGACGTCTAGCACTTGACAGCGCAGAAACAACCTCTGATTATACACCTCGAATGCGAGGTTTTAAATTGAAGATCCCAATTTTTCATCCACTTTTTTATTTTTCGAGGAGGTTTAACTCGTTTTGGGGGGAATTAATCCGAATGAATGCCCGTCTCCCCAGGCAGGAGGCGGGCAGGGAAATATTTAAAATATCTCGGATTTCAACCAAAAAAATTGCGTGAGTGGGATATGAGCTGTACATGAACATGCATGCCACTTTGGCCCACTGAATGCTATGGTTTTGCTGTCTGGGAAATACATGCTTTACCCATGGCACGAACAAAGCTTAAGTTGAGAAAATACACTTCTTTCATCAATTTATCACTCAATACGGTATTTCGAGGTTTGAGCTTGGTGTGAATGACTGCCTTAGGATGCTGTCATTGCAGAGTTGTTAGGTGGGCTGATAGTCTTGTTGGAGTTTTATTTCTGATAAGTGAACAAATGATGCATTTAAAAATAAAGCAGTTTTGGGTAAAGCTTTTTGGGAAATGAAGGTAAAAGGTTCGTGTTTTTTGGGTTGGGAAACACTGGGTTAATAAAGCATTTGGATAAAAAGACTTCTGGTAAGCAGGTTTTTGGAAAAAGAAGGAAAACGTTTTTCAGAGCCAGGGTGGGTCGAATATGGAATAAGCTTGATCCGCAGGTTGTTGAGGCTGTCTCGTTATCGAAATTCAATGTGTTGTTGCATGACATGAATGTATCAGCCTACAGTATGTGCCTTTGGTATTTTAACATTTTTATTAATTCAATTTATTATATGACAGGGATACGTATAAGTGTTGCTTTTTATACAACCTTCTATCTCTTTTTTCTATTTATGGGAATAAATTTTTATTATTATTATTATCATGCAAAAACATTGCAGCACATTGGAAAAATCAGGGAAAGTTGATTTACTTTTAAAAAGTCAGGGAAATTCAACAAATCACTAACAGAATTTGCATGCCTAGTTATTTTTTAGCACAAGATCGAGAGATGACAAGCAATGCTGTAAAAAAATTAAGAAGTTTCCTGTGAAAACGTGTGTCCTATCTCCTGCTTGTTTACAATGTGCGATAGATTATCATTCCTTACATTGACATGTCATATTTTTGCATTTTCAATGGTCAGGGTGTCAGGGAAACTTGCTTTAAAACCTAGTTGGGAAACCCTGTTATATGCATTAATAAATGATTATAACCGCTAGATTTATTTTGTTCCCTCGTAGAATTATAGACGCTCACCAGGGTTTCTTGTTTACTTTTAAATGACACTGTTTTATAAAAAATGAATTGGAAAAAATCCAAATGACGGAATACATGCATTTTTTCCACTTGGCAAAAACATTGAGACCATTACTTTTAACAAGTTTTGCCAAGCTGTGCTATAAATGTGCATGTACAGTGTATGTTCCAAGTTTTTTGCATGGTGCACGGGCATACAGTATAAGCATTGACGCCCCTTACCCAAATAGGTACTTGCGTAATGAAAAATCCAATTCAACAAGCTTGGAAAATGCCACCTAGTAGCCTAGTAGGGGTTAATCCATTTAAGGAATTACTTGGGCGAACAATCCATCAGGATTATTTCTGCATATGACGCAAATTGAATTTGTGACGAGCAACAGCAATTTCGGTGTTTCATCGAAGTATGTCATTATCTTTGGATCGAAAACTGCGAAATGAGAGAAAAATGAAGAAAAACAGCAGCTTCTTATAATTGAAATGGGGTCTAGCCTCCACATGCAATATTCAATCTTGATCTTCATACAGTTTTTTTCCATCTACTTCCAACTTCAGCTTGTGTACGTACATGTACATGTACTAGTTTTTATGCCATTAATCCTTGCGATGGTTTACCCGCTAAGCCTCTGATTTGCATAATCTTGGTAAGTTTTTCAAGCGGCTTTATGGCGTTGTTCGTCTTGTTTGTTTGTTGTCATCCGGACGTGCAATTATGAGTGCCACTGCGCCCCCCTGGGGAATTTGAGGCCAGAAATTTGTTTTGGGACGAAATTTACTGCCAGGATTAATGGCGTTGCTAATGCGTCGTAAATTTTCGTCTTCTCCCTCAATTTTTCAGGTCCATGTCGGCCATCTTGGATTAGTGAGGGCTGGATTTCTCCATCCAATCTTTTCGTAGGCTAACAAAAGAATTTCTCGAGAGGGAAGGAAAAAAGGCATTAAAAAATTAGTCTTTTTTGCCAAGGAGATAAGAGTGAGACACCAAAGTGAAACAAAACTTATTATAAATGAGTATGAGGGCGCTTCTCGTTAATGTAGCCTCTGCTCCCCTCAACCCTCAAATGCAACACAAAAGCTGAAACCTGTTTTCTCCCCCCTGACTGGGAACATGGACCGACACACGAACATTACAATGGGAAAATGTTTAAATGCTAAGGCAGAAAAAAAGGCATTGAAGAGACGGTGAATTGATAAAAGGCTCCACATTTCGGATAAGGATAATCCCTAAACATCTATTTACCGAACACGTTAATATACTTAGGAAAACTTGGCTAATCCCCACGTCGAAAAAAATGAAAAACAACATGGCGGCCAGGGAGACTTTTGTCGCCCCCAAACTCACCCCGAAATTAGGGTGCTGGCAAATTAGTTTATTTACGAGCGTTTTAATTATTTGCACGTAGGCCTACGCTCGCAATGGTAATCAGATGGTGCTCGTTAGCGACGCCAGATGGCGCGATAAATCATTCAGACACCCCTTAATTGGTGCTACCATTATGAATGCTCATATGCAAATACTGTACATGTGGAACTTGCAAACTGTAGGAAAGAAAAGTGCTGAAATTTCACATGTGCCAAATACAAATGCGTATTTAACTCAAATTAATGGCATTTCATATACGCGAAATATCTGGAAATCTCAATTTCATTAAACCTGTATCCAGAAAATAATAGGAGAAAACGAAATTATCTACGGCTTAGTTTATTATTTGAAAATTGTTACTGTGTTCGCAAATGGCTTTAATTAATGCCAGCCTGTTTGAATTTAAACAACGAATGATCACTGGGAAAAACAATGTAGGAAAAATGATAAAATTGTTTCGTACGTGCCTATCTAAGATATCCGGAAATCCCAATTTTAAGAAACACGAAATGCCCTTGATTAATTGTCTTAAATACTGTCTCCAGAAGCTCAGCCAACTATTAATATTCTTTTATAAACTTAATTCTCTGAAAATTATTACCAATTGTGGTACATGAAGTTCTTTTCGCAAATATGGCATTAATTAATGCAGGCTTAAACAACCGATGACCATTGGGGAAAAAATGAGATGTTTTGTTTTATACTAACATAATATTAATGATGAAATTAATGGTATTTCGTTCCCTAAACATCCGGCAATATCAATTTTATTATGCACGAAAATAGAAAATCCAAAATTTTTTATGAGAAAACAAAAATTAAGAAACACGAAAGTATCTTGATTGGCCTATGTTATCTCCAGGGGCTCAATCAGCCATTATTATTACAGCATGTACATTTATTCTCTGAAATTTATTACCAATTGTGTTGTAGTATGCTCGCAAATGTAAATTAATGCACCAATTAACGCGTGGAATTTAAACGACTGATGCCTTCTGGGGAAAAATTGGGATGTTTGGCTTTATATTACTATAATAAATAAATGTTAATAACGACATCTTTAAATTATTTACAGTTGTTATTTTTCTGTTAGTTTAATTTTCAGTCTCTAAATATTTTTTTATAGGGTGTTGTCGTGATTCTCCCGTTGTTAAAACATGGCCCCTGTTATGAATGATGCTTAAGCTCGAGCATGATTTTTTTCCATGTCAAATAATCGTTCATCTTTTTCCTAATGCACAAAGGATAGCATCACGATCTATGGCCCTCCAAATCCATATATCTTTCAAATATTGTCTCGGTAACGTCTCGATCTTTTGCCAACTTCACGATAAAACCCTTCATCCTCGTTAGTGCGGATTTGTCTCGCCAGACTAGTTTTAGAGCTTTAAGTGCATGAAGTAGGGAATTAATTCATGCATTGGGAAGTTTTAAAGCGTATGTAACGTACGAAGAAAAAATCGAACAGACGGCTTATTTGCACCCGTGATAGGGCGCCTCGTCGAATGGCATTTTGCTAAAGCCCCTGTTGGATCGATTTAATGTGACATAACTAGCTTTAAAGGCCACGCACTATTGCAGGCAATTCCAAAAACTAGTTGACATTTGTGTTATGACACTGACGTTATGAGTAGCTCCATGATCATCCTGCATTGAATTTCCAAGTGTCGTCTTATGGCTTATTGATTGTCTCCTCGAAATTTTGTGTCAGCAAAATTGAGTTCAAACATTTTGATTTTCAATGTGGAAGGAAACTTCCTTTTGGACACTTGCGTGCAATTTACTAACTCAGCACAGGAGCTAATACATGTACATGTGCATGTAATTGCAAATTCTTATAAGAGGATCCGACGGCTTGTTACTACAATATACAGCAAATATTTGCTCGTAATACACATGTATTTGGAGACCTATATCTCCGTACATCAGAACTAGATCAATAAATTCTACCTCGAACGACAAAAATGGCATACTTTTGTTAGTCTATGACGTTAATTCCACGACGTTAATGCAATATGATTTGTTCAAAGCTGAGAAAATGCCTAGTTGGTGAAGTAGAACCTGTCTGAGAAATACTGTCTAATGTAATATCCTTTATAAACCAGATAGATTGGTCCCACAATGCAGAAAATTCGGCAAAATTTCAAACTGGGCACCAAACTTGTGAAGACGCCATGTTTACGACTGATTTGTACAATCAGTTTGCAAGTTGTAGGCCCCTCAATTTACTTTTAAAAAGACGTAAATTCAGCAAAATCAATAACAGATTTTGCATAGTTACATTATTTATCGCAAAAATCAAGCGATGCTAGCAATTCTGTAAAAGTACATTCAGAAAACTAATCCGAATTTTCTGTTTCCACATGAAAATTTGTGTTCTATCTCCTGTTTATAATAAGCAACAAATATAGCATTCATGACATTGGCATGTTGAACTTTTGCATTTCAATGACCAGGGTGGTCAGGGAAATTTGTCTGAAAACCTGGAAAAGTCAGGGGAATATGTCTGAAATGCTGTAAAAGTCAGGGAAATTTGTCTGAAAACATGGAAAAGTCAGGGACGTTGAAAATGTCATCTCATGGGGGAACCATGATGTATTACACAGGTTCTACTGTATCAGGGTGTATATCGGTCATTTAAGTCATGAAATGAAATTCAGGTCTTGGAAGTTATGGATAGTCATGAAACTTACAACAGGGTCATGGAATTTGTCTTATGATTCACAAAATAAAAATATGGGTTTAAATTCTTCATTCGTCGTCTATTTTCGCAAACAATTTCCCCTACGGCATGTTTTTGGTCAATAATAGTGTCCCAACAGTGGTAGGTATTGTTTCTGAAAATCGTCATTTAGTCATGAGATAAAATTTGAACGGCCCCATATTCTAATAGGCATGGTAAACATTTTGAAGTCATGATGAAGTCACGAAAAAGTCATGGAAATTACAATACCAAATCCAGTAGACACCCTGTGTATTGTTAAAAGTTGGCTTATTTGATATCGTCCATGATATATCTGGCTCATGACAGTTTAACATGGAACATCGCTTATAAGATGAGATTTTCAAAGCTGAGCAACGACTTCATGAACCCCATGCAAGCGTTCTGTTTCAAATGTCAATAGAGTGGAAGCCATTGCTGGCTCACGGCCTTTGATTGATGTTAATTTTGAATTTATCTTAACATATGCTTTCTCGGAAAATGCATTTGTAAATTCGTTATTATTACGAAGTACGACACTAGCCAGACTTCCCACCCAAAGACGCTATCTCTCCAGGAGGCTCTTAAGATGCTTACGCGAGTAAATCATAGTTTTAAAAAGGCTTTTACGCCTAAGTATTTCACTATCTGCATATGTCATGCGAAACAATTTTCAGTTTGCCGTTTTTCAGCACTCGAAAAACGGGTCTTCTACATGTATACGTGAATGCATTTCTAGACGAAGAACTCGAAAAGTTGAACCTCCATAATTTGTTTTCAAATTTATTTGCAATTGCAATGGCTGTCGGAATATTCAAATATTTTAATCTTGTTAATCGGACCAGCGTTTAGGCGTGGTTCGGTATTTTCACTGTTTGAAATTGTTCGCTGAGCTCTCTCCTAGTGCCTTGACCCATCCCACCTCATAACCCTTTATTTGTGGTCAAGAATGTTGAGCCTCTGTCTGAGCTTTTGTCTGCCAGCCGCCTATATCGTATCCATTTCACCAGGTCTTGACCATAGTGACCACCTCATGTTAGTGCATGCATGCGCTATTTTCTGGAAGATTTATGAGAAAATTAGCGGTTTTAAAATCTAAACCTGGCTTTCCGAAGTATTAATCATGTTTTATTTGTTTGCACTGGGATTTTCTCATAAAAAACATGGTAGTAAAATGCATTTTTGACTAATATATCCAGCACTTGGTGGCTACCGGTCATGGAAAAGTCGTGAAGTTTACATCAAGTCATGAAAAAGTCATGAAAAAGATATTGAAAATTCATGGCATTTGAATTCCAGATCCAGTAGACACCCTGTAGCATCAATAATGTCTTGCTGAATGCATGTTTACTGTATGTTTGGCATACGCTTAATTTTCAATACGTCTAACAGGCATTCACTATGCTATAGAGAAATATTTGGTTTGGGAACAAAACAGGTGTTTCTTCTTGTTACTTAATTTCTTTGGAAATTGCAAAAGCGGCGTTCACGTGACAAAATATATTATTTCTGCAAGTGCGTTTGAAATGCTCAGCTTAATATTTTCTGTTGACGTAAAATAATTTCCTAAAGCTACATTAAAAATGTATCGACAATAAAATAGTTGTGTAATATATAATCGGTTTTGATAGTGGGATTTACCTCATAAACAAATCAATATCCTTCTCTTAATTTTGGCCTTCCAAGACATATTACAGGACCCTCCCAGACCTGGAAAACCTGGAGAAAGTCAGGGAAATGCGAAAAGTTAATAACAGATGTCGCATAGCTTATTATTGGTTAGCACAAATCTCAAGGGATGACATGCAATTCTGTAACAAAAATTAAGAAAACTAATCTAAATTTGCAGTTTACTTTTGAAAATTTGCTGTTTACTTTAGAAAATTTGCTGTTTACTTTAGAAAATTTGATGTTTATTACGATATGGGTTTTCCTTGATTATTTCCATGAGCTTTATTTTCATTTTGCATTTTAAATGAACAGGGGGTCAGGGAAATTTGTTTAAAAACCTTGAAAAGTCAGTTAAGTTGAACATTTCATTTCTAGATGAACGCTATGCTAGGCGATTTGAAATGTTTGCAACACACATAAGAAACTGTTAAATTAACCTAAGACGCTAGTAAAATCAACGGTGAAGTTTGCTACGTAATCGTTAGGTGCACATAAGTGTATTTGTCAAGTGAAATTGAAAAGATCATTAAAAATTACTGCTCCGCAGATTGGAGCTATACCATTCTAGCACCAGAAATACTGTATTTATTTCAGAAAACGTGAAATATGAATAGACTTATGCACGCCCCTGTATTCTAAGCAGCATATGTCTTACCCCCACTGCCCTTCCCTATCCGTAGAACTATTGATGTAACCAGAGTTGTGCATTTTTATGTGTTACCGAATTGAAGAGCACTTGGAAACGGAAGGGGAAAAAATCATGAAAAATAGTGCTTGAAGATATTTTTTGATCTTGCAAAAGGAAAACATTGAAAGATGTGAAATTGTCATTTGAAAGGAAAACAAATGGATAGGGAGCGTGGGGTGGGGATGGATACCCTGCAGGGTGACGGAAGAAGATTGACGAGGGATGGATGGATGAGTCAATGGGAGACGAAAATAAAACTCGGTCTCTTCTTTGAAAAAAAGAATTTTCTTACGACTGGGGGTGCTTTACTCGTCCCCATTGATTCGCAATATCGGGGCCTTCCATGAAGGTTGTCAGCATTAGCTGCCATTTTATCACTCCGATTCTTGATATGTAACATATAAGGTGACGTTCCATTTGGTCACAGGTGTGCAAAAAACTTATTTGGACCCTCATCAATTAGCAACTTATTACAACCACTACTTTTCTTTGCCACCGTGCAGAATGGGTCGTAATCTAATGCATTGTTATTTGTTTTATTTTATTATTTACGCCGTTTTTTAAAATAGTGAAATAACGATATCTGTGTAGATATTTGCTTGTGCCCATGAATTAGTTAAGTGTATACGCATGAAGTATATTACTGAAAGAGCATGGTTAGGAAATTAGGAAAATCTACCATCCCTCAAATGTCATTGATTTCGAAAGTATCCACAAACGCCTTGTACAGTAGCTGCGATCGTGATTTATGGACGACCCTGTTGGTACATGTTGGAAGACTGAATCGTCGAAAACGGTTCGATAAATATACCTCTGAGGGGAATATTTTTGCTTTTTTTTCCCAGTGTTGAAAGAAAAACAGACATGTCATCTTTCAAAAGATGTCATCTCACTTGGAGCCTTATTTTTAAGTACCCAGTTGTTTCCATTTTTCGCCGCCAATGTAAATTATTGGCATCTCGTATTAAAAATAGAGCCAAAACGGTGCTCAACACGAGATTACGAAACCGAGGAATTTTTCAATTTGGAAGATTTCGTTCCTCTGTTAGTGAGCAATTTTGAAGATGTGGTATGTTTAGCACCAGCAGATTAGTTTCAGATTTTTGAGGTCTCCAACACATTTGGTTTCCTGGTCCATTGAACTCTTCATTGGGATTGCATGCCACATAATCGTCTATTTAGTAACGATTGGTGAATTCGAGATTCCCGACGTATGAATTTCGTCTTGGCGTGCCTAACATTAATAATTGTCGTCGATAATATAATTCGCGTTTATTTTAAACTTTGCAAAGGAAGAATGCGTTAATTTCGAAGTTATGCGATCAATAACTGCTCAAAGAAAAGCATAAATACGTGTAATTGCATGGTGTCATTGTTCAATGCAAATACAGAATGATTATTTCAAAGGCACTGCATCTTTGGTAGCCTATACATTTCCAGTTGAAAATTGAGGTATCTTTCATGGTAAGAACACCATGAAAGTCATACGTAACGTGTACCTCAATTTTCTAGAAGACTGCATTTTGGTCACCTACGTGTAGAACAGTGCTTCTCAAACTTTTTCATATCACACCCTCCTAAGCTTAAATCTCACAAAATTTCACGGCATCCCCACAAGTTTCGTTCTTAGGGATCATCAACATAGGAAGATTTACATTTTTGTAGCAAAATATTGCATTTTCATGGACTATGGAATTTTAGTTATCAATATAGAATTTTCATGGAATTTTAGTTATCAACATAGAAGGATTTATATTTTTGTTGCAAAATACTGAATTTTCATGGATTTTTAGTTATCCACACAGAAGGATTTAGATCTTTTATAAAATACTTCATTTTCATGGACTTTCATGGAATTTAAGTTATTAACATAGAAGGATTTATATTTTTTGTTGCAAAATACTGAATTTTCATGGATTTTTAATTATCAACATTGAAGGATTTAGATATTTGTTACAAAATACTGCATTTTCTTGAACTTTCATCGACTTTCATCAACAGTATTAGTTATTATATTTTTACTGCGTTTTCATGGATTTTTATTAGTGACGATGGAAATGCTATAGGCAAGGTTTTGCACAATTAAATCTCCAGATTCCCATGGCAACAGTTTTGTTTAATTAATAATTTACGAACGACAAAGGGGAATAATTAGAAACACAAGATCATGGATTATGGTTTTTACTCACTTGGTTACTGTGGTTTTTGAAAAAAAAAATTTAGAAATCTTAATTGTTTTTTTTAAATACTGGGCTATTTCGTAGTTCACATATACAGTAGTTAGTTTCAGAAGCACTGACCTAGAAATTATTAAATTTGAGGGAAAATTTCAAATGTCATTTCTCTAAGGGTGTTGGAATTCACGATTTAGATAAGTCTTGACGAACATGAGTGGAGTTAATCTAATTCCAATAAGCCAAGAGCTCATTTGCGAGGCATTTCCATAAAATACGATATGCCTTGGGGAGAGCATGTACATGTACATGTATATTCCCTTTCGTCTCAGTGGCCATCCTTCCGCTTCAGAAGGCAAGAGTGGATGGGGATATCGTAACGACATCTCTTAAAAAAACCTAATTAATCGAAGGAGGAACCGAAAAACAAATCTTATAATTGGAAATTAAAGTTGAGCATCATTGCTGTGCTGGAACTGTGTTTACGATGAATGCTTCATTGAAACGAATTAGCTCCGGATTTCCTCCTCTGGATGAAAAAGGCAATTTGTTCAATTGGTAATGCTCAGTCGACTGTGATCAAACAAAATGCGAAGCCAAGCAATTGCCAATCATATTTCTTCTTGGGGGCGCTGCAGACGTTGCATATGCTCCAAAACGACGACGAAAGCGATTAAAAATATCCAATCTACTATCGAGAGGTATAAAGGATCAAAGGGAAAGGGCGTGAGTCTATGCATTGCATGGGATCGATGTTATTTTGCAAATTTATGTTGGCTTCACTGCATCGAACCCTCTTAACTGTTGATTTCTCTGGAGAAATGAGATGTTGCGTTTGCGGTGACTGGTAAAATACTGTTCGTTTTAATCTTCGATTTTCAACTGGTTTGGATGGCGGTCACGATTTTCCAGGCTTTTTTTTTCACAAGTGGCAACTTGAGTTTTGGTGGAATGCCTGTATAGCATGGCTGAGAACTCGACAGTTTTCCAGACTTGTTCTGATTGCTTAATTACTCAAGCAGGGTTCCCACTTTCTCGAAAATCAGGGAATGAAAAGGTGTCAGGAAAATCAGGGAATGAAAAGGTGTCAGGAAATTCGTGACAATGTCAGGGAAATTGAGATGGTTAATCAATTGCATAGCTGATGCAAACTATCATCTTGGATACAAATGCGGGATATAATCCATCATTTTTCTTTCTGTTGTTGAAAAAGCTCATGTAAAATGGCAGGGAAATGACTGATAAGTTGTCATGAAATATTAGGGAATTCAATGAAATTCGTGAAGATATCAGGGAAAGTGATAATTTTGCATCAGTCATGCAGTTGAGTAACCATCATCTTGTATAAATATGTGGGATAAAATTCATCATTTTTCTTACTTTTGGTCTCATTGTGTAAAATGTCAGGAAATGACTGATAAGTTTTCAGGGAATGTCAGGGAATTCGTAAAAATTCGTGACGATGTCAGAGAAATTGAAATACATGTGATTTTGCATCGTTCATGCAATTGATTAACGATCATCTTGTATAAATATGTGGGATAAAATACATCATTTTTCCTACTGTTGTTGAAAAAACTGCTTGTAAAATGTCAGGGAAATGACTGATAAGTTGTCAGGTAATTTCAGGGAATTCATAAAAATTCGTGAAGATGTCAGGGAAATTTAGATAGTTTTATCTTTTATAAAAATTTCGGACAAAATCCATCATTTTTTTACTGTTTTTGAAATATTTCATTTAAAATGTCAGGGAGTTGCAGGTAAATCTACTTGAGAATTTTAGTGGGAATCCTGTCATAGCAGAAGAGACATAGAGCATCCAACACTTTTAAAAAGATACTGTATGGCGGAATCCACCTGTATATCAAATTTATAGACTCGCTCCTTCCCTTACATCGTGCATGTTAACTCTTGTTTAGGTAATTTTAGACAAACGATGATTTTTCTCTGGAATTATTCGTGTTCGACCGGACTATTAATTGTCTCAAAAAAGACGTTTTGAAGATACAGACGGCGAGCACTGAGCAGTTTTGGTCTCATTTGGACGTTAACGATGAGCTTGGGACTACAAATTTGAAATTGCCATCTAAATGTGTTCATTAAAATCGGGGAAACCAAAAAACCTGTTCGTCTCCCCTCACGCCATTCTTGAAATTGAGTTTTCCAACAACTTGTTGACGTTTTGTGCATGCGCAGACGTCATCGGTATTAGCTGGGGATGCCGACTTGATATACAGTATGAAAAATAATGATTATGATATGAAAGTCTCTCAATTGTTTTGTGTCGTTCGGATTAAACTTATCGGAACCCAATCTCTTAAAACGAATGTCAGACTGGCGTATTCTCGAAAGATGAGGCCAAAGAAAAAAAACTAATAAAGTAACCAGAAATGTTTTTTTTTTCGTTTCAAGCTGTCCCTTTCATTACTCTAATAAGGCGTAAAAAATAAAATAAAACAACGGTTTTTTTTCATAACGTGGTATGATTAGTAATCAATAAATCCCAACATTGACGTTCATACCAAGACCAGTTGAAAGAAGGATTGTAACAGACGCACGTACGTTTCGCATAACAGGGTTCTCACAGAACCTGGGAATTATTGGGAAAGTTAGGGGAATTTTAAAAAAATTTAAAAGTCAGGGGATTTCCTAACTTTTAATTATAATTTCAAGCCAGAAGGTATTTCATATATCCATTACTCACATTAAATAATTATCGTCGTAGACAATGGCCATATTAATTAAAAGCATTAAATGTCAGGGGAAAATCAATTTTTTAACTTGGATAACCTGGGAAAGGGCGAACCCTAGGAAAGTCAGGGGATTTTGTTATTAATAAGTGTGAACCCTGGAATAGTCTTGTTTTGGGCGCGTTCGAGCTTTCAATTCACGAGCTTTTGAATGTAGTTGCACCAGACGCACGTATGTTTCGAAATCGGGGCCAGGCCGCAGTATCGAATGCGTTTTTTCCACGTTTTCGGATGCCAATAAACACGTGAAGGGAACAACATTAAGTCGTAAAATTTTAACAGAATGAAATGTTCCACGAAATGAAGCTGTGTGCTAAATTTCAGAACTCCTGGGTCTAGCGAAGTCGGTTAAAATAAGTTAGAAAAAGATCGAAACGGAAAACCGTCAAACCAGTCAAACGTTAAATGTAAATACAAGCTTGTTACAATGGCCATTTATGGTATATTTGAGAGATAGGTGAAATAGTAATGACTGAAGTAAGATAGCCGATTGTTGAGACCGGTCAAGGTTTGTAGAAATCTAGCTTTTGCCATTCCCCAAAGGCCAGTTTTAAGTGTGTACTGTCGTGATTTGGGGTGGACCAGGAGGGAGATAATGGGGCGTGTTGATGGGCTAGTAAAGCCATTCATCGTCCATTGATGCTGGGCACATAGCGAAGTGACAAAAGAATAATTCGCCATCACCTTTGTTCTCTGCCGTTAATTCATATGCATGACAACAACGAGGAGGCAGCATCAACAAAAGACAGGGACGGAGGTGGATACCTTACCTTATGAGTAAGGGTGGGGGTGCAGCGGGGTGAATTACGTACCTGTACCTGTTTCTCTCCTTGCCCAAAATGCACTTTTTGCTCCTCCAGCCTGCTTTTCCTTTGGCTGTTTGGCCTGGCCACTTTGTAGGGGTCGTGGGAAAAAATCCGTCCAGGTATGCACGTGGGCCACCCCCCACGCCCCCACCACCCTCGCCGCATTGCCAGCGATAGGACGTAATTAGGGTGGGAACCCCCTTTGATACGGGGTCAGGGGTCAAATGGGATGATGTTGTTTAACGCTATCTGGCGAATGACATCCTCCTGGCAGCGCATATTACGTGGTGGGGCCCGCGGATTTGGACCCGAATCTGCGTGACCTTAGGTCAGTCGACTTTTCACCTTGAACTCGAGTTCATCTGGTGCAGGCTAGTTTTCAAAGTTTTGGGCCTTGCGAAGAAGGCTGTGGTGCAATTTGGCCGCTTTTGGTTCAGTTTTGAGCCTCACATGTCACTCCCAAATGTTCGTAAGGTTTGAATTTCGTTGATCTCGAGTCAGATCTAGTTGTTTGTTTAGAAAAAAAAACGTGTGTAAGCGGTTTACCCATCTTAACATTCTGGAAGTCTTGCCCATCTTTAAGACGTTCGAGACATCTGGAGCATGTGGTCCAGTGTGGTGAATTAAGTATGCTTAGTGAAAGCCTGCAGTTACATGTTGGAACAAGATAATTTTCTTTTAAATTATGTAGTTACCTGTCCGTGTACCTCAATTAAATATGGATAATTAATGAATGGATGGATTATATGGATAATTAAACTGTATATGAATAATTAAGAGTATTATTTGAACTGCCATAATATCACACATCATGATCTCATCTGCTCATTACAGGCTCATTGATTTGCATAAATGAAATTGGGTGTTAAGAATTACAAATGAAATTACAAACGGAATTGCTTTCAATTGATTTTTGCTCCAAACAATCGAATAGAAGTAAAAACTTCCATTCCCACGTAGAATATATTAATAATTATATGAGCAACAATAAAGCTGCCATAATATCATTGCTCATGATCTGATCTGATCGCCTCATAACCGGTTATACAGTACATGTAAATTGAATTTGTTTCAATTAAATTGAGGGTTAAGAATTATAAGTGAAATTACAAATTGAATTGAACTCGTACATCAGCTAAGAGTTTTTGGTCCAAACATTGAATTGGAGTAAATACATGTACATGTACTTTTATTCCCACATTTAATTTATATAAGTATGGGTAATTATATGAATTTTTAAGAGCATTATTGAAACTGCCATAATATCAATGCATCAACTAAGAGTTTTTGCTCCAAACATTGAATTTGAGTAAATGCTTCCATTCTCAAGTTTAATTTCAAGGCTTTGCTGAGCATTTTAAATATGGTTAAATGTTTGTTATATCACATGCATTTGAGACATACACTGTACATGTATTTCCACTTGCAATTAAAAGGATGTGTCTAATTGGGGTTGATATTCCATGTATATCTTGTTTTATTTATTTTCGTTGTTTTTTACCTTTGCAGGTTTAGGATAGACAACACGGATCACATCATAGACGTTAACAAAAATAACGTGCCCTATGAATACGATCAGGTGAACATCATCTGTCCGGGCTACACGTCCGTAACCCGAGAAGATGATCCAGAAAAATACATTATTTATAACGTAAGTTGATTCCCGTTTTAATTGACCATCCTAATGACCTAAGCCTCGTCAATTAACGTGTTTCGTTTCGTTCTCAATGCAGGTGTCAAAGGACGAATACGATATGTGCACCATAACAGGCTCCAGTCCTAAAATTATAGCCGTCTGTGATAAACCTAATCGCGTCATGTATTTCACCATAACATTCCGGCCCTTCACGCCTCAGCCCGGAGGCCTCGAATTCAGACCTGGACAGGATTACTACTTTATATGTGAGTAGCGTGTGGAATTATTGTGAATTACAACTCCATAGCATTTGAGTCCTGGCGCCACCTGATTTCTACAGATGCGCCCTAGGCTAGCAGCCAATATGCACTTTGGCTAATTTCGATTTTTTTGTGTTTGTGCTTTGCAGCCACTTCCAGTAAAGATAGTCTGACCAACAGAATCGGGGGTCGATGCATGACCCACAACATGAGGGTCATCTTCAAAGTGTGCTGCAACCCCTCAGTCAAAAGTAAGGATATGTCATTGGCATTTTCCCTGTTGCAATAAAGTGGCTTTAAGACTTTGCTGCATGCGATCTGCTGGGGTATTTATTGTGAGTCAGGCAAATCGAGGAACTTGAAATGATAGTTGCTAACCAGTAACCACGCTGGATATTGAACGCAGATCGCAGATGAGCAGGAAAAATTAACCACCATCAGTAATCCAGACAATTTTTTTTTAAACTCATCAAGACAAAAAATGCATGAATACATTTCTAAAAGAATGTTACAAAGCTGCGCTTTCTTCACGTCATTCGTCAGATGATAAATTTCACGTCTGAAATTTACTGCATTACATTTTGTACTGGATATACTGTGTAACCACACTGGATATTGAACGCAAATCGCAAATGAGGGCAAAAATGAACCATCAGTAATCCAGAATAAAATTTTACCCTCATAAAAACTGCTTGAATCAATTTCTAAAAAAAACTGTTACACTGCACAAAGCTGCGCTTTCTTCCGAACATTCATCAGATGGTAAATTTCATGTCTAAAATTGATTAACTGCATTACATTTTATTTACATGTATTAATTTTACCTGACCCTTGACATTTGCGAAGCTGCTCTCACACTACGACCTTCTCTGAAACTACTGTGATCCAGTTGAAGTTCTTTAACTTGCGCATCTATTTTTCATTTTTTGATGACAGGTCATTTCACAAATTTATTAAGTGATGGGGTTAACCAAAGGCATTATTTCGATTAAGAAAGTGACTGAAGTGTCTTGATTTTCTTATCACAAACTTTCCAAAAAAAGGAAAAGGATTTTTGAGTCCAGTTTTCAGATGGTAAATTTCATGTCTGAAATTGATTAACTGCATTACAATTTAGTTACATGTATTAATTTTACCTGACCCTTGACATTTGCGAAGCTGCTCTCACACTAAGTCCTTCTCTGAAACAACTGTGGCCCAGTTGAAGTTATTTAACTTGGGCATCTATTTTCATTTTTTGATAACAGGTCATTTCACAAATTTATTAAGTGGGGTTAACCAAAGGCATTATTTCGATTAAGAAAGTGATTAAAATGGCTTGATTTCCTTATTAAAAACTTTCCAAAAAAACGAGAAAAAGATTTTCGGGTCCAAGTCTAAACCCTGCCATTTTTTGGTCATCAACAGGTTCAACTCTCCACACAACGACGACAACAACGTCCACGACGTCAACTGGCTTGACCCCCACATTTGCTCCAGGATTCACCCGACCCAGGCCGCACGTCCCAACCACACCCCGCACGCCGAAGACCACAACCACTGCCAGGATATCCACAACGCCACCAGACTTCAAATCCCTACCTGGGTTTGGGGGCGGGGGCAGCTCAGAAACGACAAGGGGCAAACATGGAGGAGGCAAGAAAACGCCTGGTAGGTTTCAGATTCTGCCATTCTCTTTACTTCATGGGTCGGATTGGGTAATGATTTCGATGTGATTAAAACAGGGCACGGTTCCCCCGGACATGGAAAAAATCAGGAAAAATTGATTGACTTTTAAAAAGTCAGCGAAATTCAACTAATCAATGACAGATTTTGCTTAGCTAGTTATTGGTTAGCACGTTTGTGTTCTATCTTCTATTTATATATAATAAGCCGGGGTCCCCTCTTTCCGGAAAGTCAGGGAAATTCAGGAAATGTCAGGGAATTGAAAAAGTGGATATGGAATTCGTAAAAATATCAGCCAATTCATTAGTCATCATTTTTTATAAACAATTGGGATAAGATCCATCATTTTACTTACTGTTTTATGGAGAACCTTGTACTTTGTTTTAAAACCTGGAAAAGTCAGGGAAGTTGAAAATACCATCTCTGGGGAAACCCTGTATATCATTCCTTACTTATGTCATATTTTTGCATTTTTAAAGGCCAAGGTGGTCAGGATTCTTTGTTTTAAAACCTGGAAAAGTCAGGGAAGTTGAAAATTTCCTCTCTGGAGGAACCCTGTATAGCATTCCTTACATTGGCATGTCATATACATGTATTTGCATTTTCATTGGGGTGGTCAGGGTACTTTGTTTTAAAACCTGGAAAAGTCAGGGACGTTGATATTCTCGTCTCTGAACAAATGTCGTTCTGCACGCTGCTCTCTGGGAGATCAGTTACTCAGTCAGGACATGCCCTGCTCAGACATCTGGCTCGGCTCGCGAATGGCCAGCGTCCATATTTTTTTTATTATTAAAGAATGCATTCAGTCGTCACGCTTGCCCATCAAGATGGATAACGCTGATAAAGCAGCATCGCTCAGTTTTCAATTCAATGCCTTTGCACCATCACGCCTTCCTTTATGTCCACGCACATCCACATTCTGCGTCCTGCGCCCCCCTGTTTTTCAGCGTCCTTAACTGCCCCATCTTCCTTCATCTTGTCAAACTTGTTGAGTCACTACAAAAGAGTGACACCTTGTTGGACAAGAATTGATTCATTCCGCCAGCCATCAGTGACTGACCCCCATCGCTGCTAAAGGTGATGAGGGAATGGCTCTCCATCAGACGCACTGCGGATATACCCCCTGGAGGCGAGTGGGGCAAATATTGGAATTATGCAGACCACATTTCACATTTCACATTTGCGAAGCATGCTCTCTCTCTCTCGAGAGAGAGAGAGATTGTTCCACTGATGCACAATCTGATCGCACAGGTCTGGTTTCTCTTGGTACTGCTTTTAGAGGACAAGTTTGGTCGTTGTACCAAGGGTTACTCATATTCGGACACCTTGTTCAGGGTTTTTCCATAAAAATCATAAAATACTGACCCCCTTTTTAACACGCATCGTCTGTTTAAGCACCCAGCCTCATACAACGTTGCAAATTTTGAAACGAATGAAGATAGCGCATAAGAAGTGTCTTGTCTCTTGAAGACTTGAACAATGACTACAGTATTTATATTTACATTTACAACTGTAATTTATATTTACAGCTGTATTTTTGCATATCTCATTCAGCAATTTGAATGTTTTTAAAGCGTTTGACAAACAATGGCACCGAAATCGCCAAATCTGAATCACAACCTCCACTTTTGGCAGCAGCCAAGAGCGTGGAAAAAAACTGCAAATTTTGTGGAACAGAGTTCACATTGTTTTTCATGGTGCTCTGACAAAGCAACCAATGCATGTGATATGCCAGTTCTTGTAATCGCTGAAAAACAAAACAAGACTATTTTGGCCAAAAATAAGAACAACTTCTATGGTTGTTTGTTTTCTGTGAATTTACATATTTTTTAATATAAGATATCCGCCATAGGGTCAGGGTTCCCCAGACCTGGAAAAGTCAGAAAAAATGGATTTACTCTGAAGAAGGCAAGGAAATTCAGCAAATCAATAATACATTTCACATAGCTAGGTATTGTTTAATATAAAAATCAAGGGATGATGAGCAGTTCTGTGGAAGAAATTAATAATGAAATTGTTAATTTAAAAAAAAAGAATTAAATTTACTGAAATTTTTTTGAAAATATGCGCTCTAGCTCCTGTTTATACATCCTATAAATATGGTAGTCCTCGCATTGCATGTTCGGGGTGGTCAGGGAAATCTGTTTTAAAACCTGGAAAATTCAGGGAAGTCGAAAATTTCATCTTTCTTGGAGTAGTCTGTCCACTGTTTCATCATCTCATCAGACGACGTTCAAAGTTGTCACAACGAAGTGCATTCTGGACCACAGCGGTTGCGAATGTATTTTTTCCAAGTTTAAAGTTGTTAGCAGCTTGAGAAAGGAACGTCATTGACCGATGAAATTTTAACATAGCTTAATCTCGCAGAACATTTGACTGTGTGCCAAATTCATTTAAAAGCGAGTTAGAAAAGTTTGAAAACAGAGACGAAACTCGAAGTTAACAGAAAGGTTTTAAAAACAGTAGAAAAGGCTGAGGAAGACTGTTGTTATTGTGGGTTGTCGCTGGGTATTGGGATTGCTCCAGTGCTGCCATCTAATGCCATTCTTGATTTCCATCAACAGGTGACAGCAAAGACAAGCACCCGAACGAGACGGGTATGAAGATCGAGGAGCTGGTGCGCAACTCTGGGTCTCACCCCAGGACTCTTCCTCACCACCGGTGGACGACACTAGTGACACTGTTGGCGATGATGGCCACCGTCCTCCTAGCGAGGTGAACTCTCTCCGGCCACCGTCAGTTGTGAGCTGAAAACAAGCAAATGCAAACTCGACGAGCACGTGATCTTTTTCGAGGCACAACGACAAAAACACTGACCATATCTTAACGAAACGCCAAAAAACCTGACGCACAAAACGTCGTGTGTCACTGTGTCCGTGTACCAGAAGTTGCGTGGAAGATAAGTGACCTCCACCAGGGGAGATTCCGCGCTGCCGTGCTGTCCAGCGGTCACGTGACGGAAGCCAGCGGCCCTTCAGTTTCCTTTTTTGTGTCTGGTCTTTTTTGTTCACTCCGATGAGTGCCTTAACCGTTTTAGCCCCAACCACAACCACATCCGCTGCCAGCAGCCAATGTCCTCGCATGCTTTCAGCCTTCGATGCCTCAGTTAGTGCCATTATCGCCCCCTGCACCCAGTGAATAGAACCCAAAGGCACTCAGTAGACCTTTGAAAGTCAGACCCAGGAAGCTGCCCTAAGTCGCCATTTTGTTTTCTGTTTTTGTTTTCGTTTTTGAGACAAGAACCAGCGAGGGCAACGTCTGAAACACGTGGCTGCACAAATCGCGAAGTGTAGATTTTGATTTGGACCACCTTGTTGTTGAGAAGGGTTTTTTTCAGAAGTGCTGATTGGAGTTGTATATTATTTGATTTTGGACCAAGAACTGCGTGGATGGCAATTCCACTTCCGATTTTCCCTCTGCAGCATCCCAGATGCTTACCTTAATTGCACACGATACTCATCGGAACAGTTGTAGCGCAGTTAGATGTGTCACTTCTGCTTGATTTTGTGTACAGAGACGTTTTGAATGGACTCCTTTTCTGTTGTACATATGAGCCACTTTTTATTTCTAGTGAAAATGAGTAGTCTTTTAAGGTTCTTATTTGTGCGTGAGGAGCTCTGTCCCCCCTAAAGTGTTTGCTTCTGCATTTCCCTCCCCCACCCCCATGTCCACACCATTTCCCCACGGAACGTGTTTTATATTTCCACTTTTGCGAAGGTGTCCATCCATGGATTCTGGTCATCAGAACATGATTTTCCAAAACGTGAAGTGCGTATCGACCCCAATGTACAGCATGCAATTGGATGGGACATGTGAATCAACTTGAGTTTACGAGCCAATATCTTTGAGATGTACGAAAGAAAATTGCTTTGTTTTACCCAGTGGCAGGTCAAATGGCAATACTTGAAGTGTTTGCTCACTAGATAAACGCAGCGGAATTGCAGTTTTCCCATTGTTTCCCGTTCAAATGATGGGGCTTCTGCATACTCTTTATTTATAAGAAACTGAGCAAATTATTTTGCTTCATCTTTCACTTTAAAATGCTTCAAGTTTAAGGTGCGTTTACACTAGACCACTATACTATTGAAAAACTATACAACTTGTTGAAAATGAGATGAAAAATGCTACATACTGTAACATCTTGTATTATTGATGACCCACGTAATCGAGTGGGTCTTATATAATAAGTTGTACAACAGTTAAAAATTAATTTGTCATCAAGCAATGTTTTGTGATATAGGCTAGTGTAAACTCACTTTATTCATTTGGCCTACTGTGCAAAGGTCGCCAGCGTGATTCGTATGAATTAGCCACAATAGCACGCACATTTTAGCCCAGTAAAAATAGCGGTTATTTTGAGCTGACAATTTAGGTTAAATGTTGTGTATTGACAGCTGTTTTTGAAATGACATCTTGACAGAATGCTGTCGTCGAGTAAATTTGGCCTGGTGTCAATTGATGGGAGCAGCAGGTGTTAGTTGAGCTCAAAAAAATTTGAGTGCTTCATTGGCAAATCATAAAATGTATTGGCGATGATCCAGGATTTCCGAATATTTCAAATTAAAGCGAAGTTTTAGAATACCATGATGGCTTCAATTTTTGACTTCGTTATCTGATACGATTTAAAATAACTTTAAGGACTTTATGAGGTTATGTAATGTAAGTAATGAATTCAAATTACTTAGAATCTATTCATCTAAACGAGTATATCCACGTCCACGTCAATGTTTTGAAATTTGAACCATTGTAGGTTGCTTTTCAAAGTATCAACTTTTGAGCCACCACGTATTACGGAGAAACACTGTTGTCAGATTCCATGAACGAAATTTTCCCGTTTCCTTTTTCGCACCGTATTTTGATGATCATTGAAACTCGCGACCTCTTTAACCTGATTTTTCGAAATCATACCGTCAGTGCTCGTTCCTATTGGTCGTAATTATATAATTTAATTTTAACATCTCTGATTTTAACAACTCTCGTATGAAATTCCATCCCTATCTGTGGTTTTTCGCTGGTCACACGCGCAGTGACGCAATCACGAAACAGTTGCAAAATTTCAAGATTTGGTGTTCTTTTTCAATTTTGCGCAATGATTTGATTATTTTGATGTTTCTCTGTGAAAATAAGTCTTGAACTTAAGTTGGGATTGAATGCTAGTGATTTTACAACGAATGACTCAATCGGGAGGTAAGAATACGAAATAGATACATTGCAATTTATAGCCAAAAGAGTGATACAGGTATGTTCGAATGCGAGCCCATGCTTGAACTCGTCCATTTTGTTTCCACTGTTGAAATTTAATAATGTACCCTATGAAGAAATGTATATTCGACAATTTCTCTTGCCCTAGTCTGTGGCTTTCAACAAAAACGTATCCTTCATCCTTCTTACTTTCTTGATTTTGCGCCTGTTTTCATAATTGTTTTCTACGAGTAGGCGTTTGAAATGGCCCTATATAATAATCGAATGTTGGTTAGGCCTATGTTCTGCAATTGGACGTACAGTATCACTTATTGGCATTAGCTTAAAAGTTTGCTAGCAAATGGCAATTGCGATTATATTGAAGATGGTCAGTTGCTGGCATCTGCTGTGCAGGTGCTAATGAATACCGAATAAAGTCAAATTGCGTTCCGTCTGATTTCCCCCCACTATTGCATTCCTGTTCGATCCCCCTAAACATTATCAGAGTAAACGCATTTCCACTCCCCAAATCCACTGATGATCGTGTAGTTAACAAGTGAAATTGTACATGTTTAATTTATAATTATCCTCACTTTTGCTGCTAAAATGGATCCCGTTGAAGGCCCTGTTTCCTCGCTCCATTTTCAGATCCATCCCCCAAAAGATGTTTTATATTTGACTTTTGTACAGAATAAAAAATAATGTAAAGGGAAGTTGCTTTTTCGTGTTTTCATTGCATGCTTTTCTGATTCTTTACTTTTTTCTATTACAACTGATTTAGGGTTTGCATGATGACGAACCCCCAAGTAGAAATAGACCTGTATTGGGCTATAATTGTCCAGTTGTTATAGTATTGCAACTTGCAACGAAAATGACCACACTGTTTCTTTCCAGCTTTGGTGCTTCAAAAGGTGAGTTAAATTCTGTTGACCACACTTCTGAAATATTGAAAATCTGAATATAGCCTACAAGTCTATAAACACAATCTGTGACACATCCATGTCTGTGTACTTGCTTTATAATTGTTTTCATATTTTTACCAAGAATTACCAGAACCCATCAAAGGACAGGAAGTGATTGCGACTCGTGATTAACACCAACAGTTTCTAGGAAACCCTCGAGGGCTTGGTCAGGGGTCGTTTAGCAAATGAGAGTGGTCATTTCTGGACATGAAAAGGTGAGTGTGCTAAGCCCAATTTTGCTGACGAAGCAAAACGCCTCAGTATCACGCACTTCTCACACTTGTGCAAGCTCCCTGCTGCTTTCTCCTCACAAATCACATTAGTGTTTGATGCTTATGCTCGAGCGTTAAGCTGGTGTTTTTCACAACTGGAGTTATCGGACCCATGATTATGGCGCTGAGCATGTTCTTGGAATCTGTAAAGCCCCCGTGCCTGCATTTGCATCCAATGAGCAAATTAGGTATGGTTTAATGCAAATCCAAAACCGTTTCCATACTTGTAAGGGGACAGGGAGAGAGGGTGAGGTGTGACTGGCGCATTTCGGCCCAGCTTTGTGCCAACCATGGTTAGTTTGTATACTTGTCACTTTCCAGAAATGCTAAGGGGAGAGTCCTCTGAAAAAGTCAGGTGTCCTGTTGAAGGTATACAACCACTGCGAGCTTTAGTCATGGTACCTATTTCACGAGAATGCAATTCGGTGTTCATATGTATTTGCCTTTTGGGACAACATTAGATACACGCCATGTTCTCGTGGACAGCATTCCAGAAAAGCACGTTTTTTATTGTCTTGGTGGGGCTTATGAGCGTATGGAAAAATCCATTTTGGAAGAACCTTCATTTGTATATTTTGGCGATATTATGGTCTTTAGGTTAACCAGAATCGTTAGCAGATGCTAATTAGACAGGGTGTGTGGCTGACTGAAAAAGTCAGGTAAATTGATGTGCTATGGAAAGGTCATGAAAATTCAAGCATTGTCTGGAAACCTTTTGTGGCACAACAATTTTGATATCATTGGTAAGAAATGTCTCTAGGGCTAGTTACAATATGTTGGCACTTGGAAATTAATGCTGGCAAAATATCTTTTGATACATTTGTCAGGTATGCTGATTGGGGGAAACAAAGGGAACATAAATACAGCTTGAAAATTGATTGATAACTCCATTGATTTAAAGTGGTAGGCCAACACACAACGTGGCCTTCCTGATGTGAAAATGTGCTAGTTCCTTTTTCGGTTTAACTAGTTTGAAAAATTAGTAAAAAGTATCTAGAAATTGGAAAATCTGGCAAAGTCAGGCAAATGTGATTTAAGATTGGACCAGACACCCTGATTAGATTGTGTTCCGAAAACACTCATAAGCTCATGTAGTGTTACACCTGGAAAACCTGGAAAAGTCAGGAAAGTTGGAATTTTTACCTCTGGGGGAATCCTGTATTATAACACAACCAAACTAACTGGATAATCTCAGGGGTACAATTGAGTCCCATTCACCCCCTCTAATAAGCTCATGTCAATTGAGCGTGAAATTACCAATAAGGTGAAACGGAATTTCCAAAAATGGTTGCAAACTACCTCTTTCAAAGCTTACATCGTGTTGTCCTTTTGCCGCAGGGCCTTTCCTAATCGCACCTTCCTAATAGGGGCTTTTACAGCTCAAAATAGCTTTTCAGGGATTACCCCTCCTCAGGTGCATGCAACTGTCATATGGCCTAGAGCCCTAGTCCCCTAGACCAAGTTCTTTATCTGGTTTTCGATGCAAATGCAAACCAGTCCTAATATCTAAGCTGTACTGAAGCTGAAGTAGTTATTTGCTGGAAACTTTGAGGGTCCCACTTTTGTGCTGAAAGGGTTACACAGCTAGTTTTAATAGCATGTGTCAGCTTTCCATTGAAATGCCTCAATTTCAATTCGATTTCGTGCTATTAATGCGTGAAACGATATTGGTTTAGCCTCGTCATGTATTTGCATGGGCAGCATGGCAGAGGGGATGGTTCATAATTTCACGCCAGAAATCCTTCTGCAGGAAACCACTTGGGTCCCACGAGTGATTGTCTGTTGAATCCACGCTGTCGACGGTCGATTTCAGTGCGGAAACTCGTACATGTACTTTATGGGATGCGAGGGGATTTTTGCCTTTAATTGTCTTGTTATTTTCCCGCGGCATGCACGCTCTCCTTTTATAGGAGAAACAATTAATAAGCACATCCCGAAATAACTCCTCCGACCGTTAATTTGAATCTCTTTCCTAATTATTATTCCACTCCACCCTAGATGTGATTATTGATTTCGTGCACAATGGCACATTCAGGTGATTATTTTCGTGTTTATGCTAAATTATGAAGCAGAATGGTTTTAATTGATCTGCCGAGCTGCTTTGATGTCTGCTCTCAGTCTCAGCCTTCTAGAGGGTGACCCCCATCCGTTACCCATTTCAGAAATTCACAGGCTTTCAACGGAATCTGGGAATCCTGGGAACGTCAGGAAATTTTCTAACGATGTTTTTTGAATGATGTGGTTTTTGTATGATGTTGCCATTTGCACAATGGAAGATAATCCCAATATGACAGATCAGTTCCCTCTAGTTGGCTTCATTATGACAATATCGAAATCTGCCAAATGAAAATAAATTTCTAGAAATGAATACTTCAAATTAAAAAATTTGATTTTGTGAATTTTTTTTATTATTCAAAATCAATAATTGACGTCATAGACAATGGTCATTTTGATGGCCATATTAAAATGACAATGGCCGTATTGTTATACAAATTCATTAAAATTCAATAATTATGGGCTATTAGTACTATTACGTGAAAATGATACAGGTGTCATTGATATGTGCACACCTCCCCAAACAGTGGGTTTAGGAGAAGCGCACTTTTGCGGGGTGATCACATATCCTACTAATATCTAATTATTGTGCTATTCATTGACCATGTTGATTAAAAAAATCGTTATTTATTTTAAAAGGTCAGTTTTTTACTTTGTATTAGTCATGGGAAACCTGTAAAGATAAGGGGCAAATAAAAAATTTTAACCAGGGAAAGTCAGGGGATTTTGTGTTACAAAAGCTGTGGAAACCCTGAATTAAGGCACGTTTTCGTGACCTGTTGTAAAACACGCTTTTCTAGTAACTATAATCGACTGCGTGTATTAATTTACGCCCCTTGATGGTGGGTGTGGCGGTCGCCGTAGCAATGACCTCTGACCTGTTGGGGGATCGTACAGGGTGCGAGAAAAACTTCGCCAGTCCTGTCGAGTGGTTCTTGGAAACCCCCAAAAATGCACCTCGCGCCCACAGCCCTGCCTATGTGGGTTAAACTAAAGTTAGTGCACGCTATAAAGTGAGGGATTTCGTGTTTTAGATTTGTTGGCGTTCTTATATACGTGAATGTTTTACTAAAATCCAGCGTTCGGAGGTGTCATTTTTTAGGATTTGGGCTCTTTTTTGCTGCTTCTTTCGTTGTTACTCCTCCGCCACCTGCTGGCAATGATGTATTGAACGGTAAGAAAACAGGAATTGGTCAGTTGGGACTGTCGGCGGTAGTTTGCTTCTTTCATTTTCATTTTTCTGATGTCTCATTTGTTTAAGGAACCAACTGGCTCCTGTGATTTGTGTGCGCTGGTTATTTATTTATTTTTGCTGGGAATTTTGGAAATGCACCAATTGGGCCGGGCCCATCCATGGTTGCAGTTTGGCATGGGCTCGTGGAATGAGAAACTCTTCTCATGCCCCATGGCCTTTTTCCTCTTGGACCTCCCTGCTCGGCCATCTTATTCTATTTATTGTCTAATGTTCGTGTCGCTAGCGAATTCTAGGCACTTTTTATTGGTACGCATTTCTGACTACAACTGTCGTAAAAGTGTTGGGGAAACTAACGTAGCGGTTGAAACTGCCGTTTTTTTCTTGTTTATTTCTGAGGGTTGGAATGTTCGGAAATCGACCTTTATTTCCAGTGAGGCCAAGTCGTACAGCCAGAGTAAACTCGAATTTGAATCTCTGTGGTGCTGTACATGTTATGATGCAATGGGCCAATGGCCACTGTAAGTTGGAGGTTTCTTGTCCATGGAGGCCTGCTTGGTTTCCATAGCAAGATTTACACTGGATCCATACTATTGGTCTTGGTTTTGTTTTGCATTTGGAATGTTACTATCGTCATTGTAAAATTGAATTTCTTGAAACTTAAGGCTGGTGTTTCAATAAAATCAATTTTACAATGACGATGGTAATTATCCTAATGCAGTGATTAAATTGGGTTGATGGACTATATACACACCCCTTACCACACGGTATTTATTTATTGATTGTCGGTTATACTGAGTTGAATTGAATTGAAGCCTACTTATAAAATTTAACCAAAATTCCGAATGGAAATAGAAAAAGCATTTGCTTTTCAGATCGTGAGCGTGCCACTCCCAACACATCCATTCTGTGAGGATGATGTTTGAAATTTTCATTCCTAATACATTTACAGTATGTGTACAACTAATAATCCGGAAGCGTGCCTCCCCTGGCCTGTTCTAGATGAAAACGCATTTCGACAAGGCACCAAAAAAACTTGCCTTTTTTCGAGTACAACCTTTTAAAGCAGTTTTCGAGCAGTTGTTAAAACAAAATGCATTCTGGGACTGTCACGCGTCGGACTTACCAAACGCACGTACGTTTTGAATACTAGTTTTGTACGCAAGGCCAATATTATAGCAGCCACCACGTTATGAATGTGTTTTTAACATTTGAAGTCTGAAATTACTCGGAAAGGAACAACATCGATCCATAAACTTTCAATACCGTCAACAGGGTTCCCCCAGGCCTGGAAAACCTGGAAAAGTCGGGGAAATTCAAAAAATCAATAATAGATTTTGCATATCTAGCTAATGGTTATCACAAAAATCATGAGATTTGAGTTCTATCTCCTGTTTATATATAAAATGACCATAAATATAACATTCCTTACATTGGCATGTATGTCATTGTTTTGCATTGGACAGGGTACTCAGGGAAATTTGTTTTAAAAACTGGAAAAGTCAGGGAAGTTGAAAATGTCATGTCTGGGGGAACCCTGGTCAAATATAAATTTCAGCACTAGGACTTCGATAACTCGGCTAATGCGACTTCGTATTACTCAAGACACATGCACCAAATAAAAAAACTCGATACGTCAAAAACGTGGTTACGTAGAGGGCGACACCTACATATGAGAAAAATGCATATGTAATTTGGCTAGTGATAAACGCACAGCCATTACCCATTTTCTAAAACTAGATTTTAGTTCGGTGTCTTGAGTATAAAGGCGCTCACACCAAGTTAATAGAAAGGTTGTAAAAGCATGCAAGTGCACATTCATACTGCATTAACCCACCCAACATCGCATAAACTCCCATGGCACACCATTTGAATTTCAACAAATGGTTGTTTTTCATCGCGTAAAAACATAATTATACGCAAATGTTTATTTATACAGCTTTAATGGCCCCGAATTTCTAACGTTGCATCGTCGTGTTAGAATCTGTGCATGCTCAAGCACGTTAGCAAAGATTTCCACAAATTAACGCCTACAACTGCAGTAAAGCAAACATAATAAGACATGGTTGAATTTCTGAAACCTGGCTGAGAGCACTATACGACTCGATAAACTGAACAGACTCAGAGTGCACTTGTTATCCAGCGAGTGTTCCTTCGCTTTTCCATGGTTGGTTGGCCTCATAATAATTAGATGATTAATTTCAATTTAAATCCTCGTCTTGGATTCTCATTCCTATTGCTGCTCCACTCCATAACTCGATCTGTTCCCCACTTTCTTTCAATGAAACTGAGCCAATGCATATTTAATTAAAAACTCTCTTCGGATATTACGCTCCCGCCCTGCATCGATTTTGACTGCGAGGCCTCTGTTGATTTTTGCCAACAAAGGGCCGCTCTTTTTCAAACTGATATTAAGCGAAATTAATCCGCAATCAAATCGATCAGGCGTTGCCAAGCGGGCTTTTCTTCTCCCACGACCGATTTTAACATTACGTGCAAAAGGTGCTGCCAAGATAGGCCACTTCCGATTCAATCCAAGATTAAAGGCCCCAACAATGGAGAAGTTTTTTTAAATTTGTTGCCATGCTAACTAAAATCGAACGGGATATTAATGCGAATAAATGCGCGTTTTCTTCAATGCACCCATGGTGGTGGGCGACAAATCGATTTCTATTGAAATAACAGGTGTGTTCCTAAATGCCAAAACCCATGCGAACGAATCTGAAAAACGATTTTAACCAAAAACACAAATCTAACAAGACTTTCTTTTTATTAGAACCTTCATGTTAATTTAATGTGTTTTAGATAATAGTAGAATATGTGCACACCAGTGGGCTGCCCCTAACAGGAGATAGGCTTGATTGGACAGCTTACAAATTTTTGTTCATTTATTACAACCTTTACACTACATGTATTAACTTAACGTATTTCATCTCTGTCTGTTTTCGACTTTACGATATCATTTTAACCAACCTATCAGGGTGTCTCAGGATGCATTTTGTTTTAAGATAATCTTGAATCCTCATTATGAAAGATTGGCAGCCCAGCAAAGCCCAGCAAAGCCTATGAGCCGTTAGAAGAAGCCCACTTTTGCGAGATGTGCAAAAACACAATAAAACCTTTTTTTTTTCGAAACTTACCTACAGTATGTCTGGTAGCTAGGACTGCCTGAAGGCCCAGAATGCATTTCGTTTTAACACCTTCTTGAATAACATTATGAAATATTGTACACTGTAACTCTGAAAGGGCATGTAGTTTTCGCACGTTTATAATGCCATAGCCCCGAAACGCTGTTGGTGAACTGCCTGGTGGAAACGAATTTGAATAGAGATTTTAGAATTTAAAATTCATGAGTTTGGGCTGAAAATGTTTGTCGCCAGGAAAACATACCTCCTCCACCTTATGCTTTCCATGCCCGTTATGTTATTTGTAAATGTATACATGTCTGCGGTCATTGCCTGCGGTGTAGCAGGTTGATATTAAATTGGAAATGTATACGCGGCTCTGAAATGATTTTAAATTTGCTTAGCAACCAGAAAGGAAAATTCGTTCCTCTTCTAATATTCCCATAAAGCTGGCTATGTTTAATTATATTGGATTGCGTGCATGCCCATTGCGTAGCAACCTAATGAAATGGAAGCGAATGTTTTTTAAGATTATGAAACAATATTGTAATAACAAATTGGAAAATTCAGCTCTTTGTTAAAGACGTATGGATGCGCACGTATAATAAAGTACGTGAGCTCATGGATTGATGGGTTCCAGGGGCTGAGGGGAACCACGTACATGTACTTGTACTTGTATATCGACATATTTGTAGGTTGAGAAGGGGAGAGGATGATCGATTTAAAAAATATAGCATAGCATATAGCGAACCAGAATGAGTGCAACCTGCAACTCCAATTCTTTTACCAAAATAAGTCTCTGAAATGTCAATATCAATTTGCATTAATGAGCGGAAATAGAGCTAAAGATGGCTTGTGGTGCTCCTGAGGCCCTGACCATGGTTTTCTGTTTAGAATTTGTGAAATTGAAAACATGATTTTCAGTTTAAAAAAATACTGATATTTTTAATCAAATGTCTGTTGCAGGCCCACTAACAATGGATAAGTCTCTTCTGACCCTAATAGTAAGCAGTGTGTAAGGCACTGATAACAGCGTCATCTGGGTTAGCTTTGTTGGAGAATGAGATAGTGTCACAAAGTCGTGATCGCTGGCATATAAGTGCAGTTTTGACAAGGGACCCACATAAATTACTAGTATTAATTTGCTTGCCTTCCAACCCCATTTATGGATCATCCCCAACATTCGTCTTCAGTTGCCTCCAGTTCTCCCCAGCATAGTTTTTGGGACGTAACAGGGTGCCCCCAGACTTGGAAAACCTGGAAAAATCAGGGAAATTTAAACGGCCTAGAAAGGTCAAGGAAATTGAAACTGCCTAGAAAAGTCAGGGAAATTGAAACGGCCTGGAAAAGTCAGAGAAATTCAACAAATCAATGACAGATTTTGCAAGGCTAGTTATTGGTGGACTTAAAAATCAAGAGATGACACGCTAATCTAAATTTGCTGTTTCCTCGTGAAAAATTGCGATCTATCTCCAGGGTTCCCACTTTTTGAAAAGTCAGGGAAAATCAGGGAATTCGTGAAAATCACTGAAAATGTCGTGGAATGTCAGGGAAATTGAAAGCCATCATTGATTAGTCATCAACTTTTGTAAAAATTTGGGATTAAAATCCATCAATTTTCTTATTTGAAAAAATTCTGATGTAAAATGTCAGGGAAATGATTTAAGAGTTGTCAGGGAAATTGAGTCGAGAATTTGAGTGGGAACCCTGGTTTCCTATTTTAAATAATAAACAATAAATGCAGCATTCCTTACATTGGCACGACATATTTTTGCATCTTCAGTGCCCAGGGTGGTCAGGGAAATTTGTTTTAAACCTGAAAAAGTCAGGGAAGTTAAAAATGTCATCCCTGGGAAAACCCTGCAATGTATAAAGGCACTGCTGAAACACATTGTACAATATACTTTCAGTCATGCATTTGGAAACGTCTTGGATTCGTCTGTTTCAAGTCTGTTTGCACAATTTGACTAGCCGTTGGCCATTCTATGATAATTTTGGATTTGGACGGAATATTTGATTGGATATGTTTCCGAATCCGTTCAGTCTTAATCTTTTTTTTTTCGGAGCTAGATCTGGAGTGCAGCTCCAGGGTACTGTATACAGTTTTGATGAAAACAAGGGGTGTTGCTCGGTTACCGGCGGGGCTTGTTTGTTCCCTTCTCCATCAATTAATGACGAAAATGGCAATTTGAGACGGTGATCACTTTCATTTCAACGATCATGTTATTCGGAGGGGAAAATGATGAAGGAAGGCGATTGGTGGTGGGGAGAAAAAGGCATGTGCACGGTGCAGGCAGCCAGGTAAAGAAAGTATTTTGGCTGGAAATCGATCGCCTGACACATTAATTAATGTAATCGCATAGACGCATCGCAAGGGAGTTCGTGGGGGGCATCGGGAGGCCTGCACTAGCCAGTTTAGGGAAATTCTTCGACAGGAATCTGGTTTCGATGTCTGAGTTGCACAGGGGGCGCTGCTGGCCTCCATGCAATTGGCGGCAGATTTAAAACGAGAAAAAGAAATGTCGCTAAAGTGAACGCGATTCCTATGTTGAGTACTACGGTATTTTCCCTGCCTCAAGTGTGCAAGGAGTTGCACGGAAGAGTAACTGGCCAATAATTTTGCAAATGCTTTGGAAATCTGAAACTCGAATACTCCACCTATAATTTGCAGGGTGATTGGCCGTCTGGAAAAGTCAGGGAAATTCATGTAATGCCGGAAATTTGTTGTGGTACAACAATTTTGATTGTTAAGAAGACTCAGAAAAGCAATAGAAGAGCTGCATTTGTTGTCAATTTTTTTTCTAAAAAATTCACATACAGCATATTCCCAATATTTGTTATGAAAAAAAAATCACAAACATGTAGACTACTCCATCA
Source organism: Kryphioiulus occultus (assembly GCA_034687865.1). Lineage (NCBI taxonomy): Eukaryota > Metazoa > Arthropoda > Diplopoda > Julida > Julidae > Kryphioiulus > Kryphioiulus occultus. The sequence goes on from JAQGAF010000190.1 coordinate 43,699, forward strand.
AAAACTCGAAAAATCCGTTTTTTTTCTGGAATTAAAAAAACCCTGAAGATCTGAGTCCTGAAGATTAACAGGAGGCTGTAAGTTACCAAATTATACTAAGCAAATTTTCGTACGAACCATATTTTTAAAAAAATTGCCTACAGCATTTCTGTCCGTGCATTATTACAAATTTTGAATATTTCAGAAGTATAAAATGCCCACAAAAATGCAGTATTTGGGATTTAGTGGTTTTAACAAATAAATCTCGCCCTCTAATGCAACCTTCAAAAAAGAACTAGGCCATTTGGACCTCAAATTCGGATTCGACCTCTCCATGGCCCAGGTATCTAATCGAGCTTATTATTTCCAAAGCATTTGCAAAATTTCTGACTTTTTACTCTTCCTTGAAACACCCTGTATTTCAACCCTACTTGTCTACTAGACAAGAATGGCGCCTGTCCTAGCTGTCGGAATTTATCCTTTCTATGTTTGTTTTTGTTTTTTTGCGTGTTTATCCTAACCAAACCTAATCTAACCTAAAATGCAATTTCTTTATTTTGCCTGCCCCAACCGCAGGCAATCACTGATAGCCTACGAGTCGTTAGGTAAAGTTCAATTCTCATAGCGTCCATGCTGGAACAGGCCAACAGCAGGGAATATACCGTAGTATAGCCCAGTTGATTTTAAGAAAATAGGATCAATGATATAGATCCGAATCGAAACCTTCAAAATCGAGTTTTTTCCATAACATGTGATGTACATAACTTCATTTTGCTCCATGGGTACTTCTATTCCTGTTGCCAAATTAAAAACGTGTATGGTCTCTTAGGTCGTGATGCTTTGGGAAATTTTTTTTCCCATCCAAACAGACCCATGACTCGCCACATGGCGTTTCCAAGCTGCTTATTTTCGAAGCAAAATCCAGCTAACGTGTTTGAGAAATGCATATGGCATAGCGGAAGTGTTGACAGGCCCGAGTGAATTATATATTATTTTTTGTTTTTGTCCTCTCCTCTCCTGAGAAACTTGAACTAGGGTGAACTGCTCGAAATTCCTTCCCTACCCTGCGAAAGATTTCGTTTTCAGACCAGAAATCAGTTTTGGGAAGATGACAGAGCCATGCTTGGGTTTCATGAAGGGCATCCATTTGCACTGGCGCATACCGACGTGTCATTTGTTAGGTTTGTTGAAGACGCATGCCCTGATGGCACGATTGTAGCCACACGTGTGTGTGCCAGATACATGTATTCGCCAACAGAATGAGTTCCAGATTCTTGGCAATTTCCTTTTCAACATCTGTTTGGGTAGGAAAGTTTCGTGAAGGTGTGTGGAACTATTCAGTTTCCTGGGCGTTCTTGGATTTTCACACCATGTGTTGCAGCTCCTGGAATTCAGTAATAACATTTGCTTTTAGTAGTTTGGGAAGCGAAGCGACAAATATGCACTGCTAGGTGCATTAAAATCGTCAGTATGTATAGCAAATAGGAACGTTTTTTTCCCCTGTCTAGTCGGCAATAATGTTCAGTGAACATACACCAGAAATACATGCAAGCTTGTTGAAAAAAAGTAGCCTACTGCAAAGTCTGCTGCGCCAAAACCCCTCTTAAAACCTCAAAGTCAACAATAAACTAGTGATTATAACCCTTCATCTAAATCTGGGCCATAAATGGCCGCAAAACGATTTTATTGCCGTTAATTTGACTTGAGCAATTTGTTTGATATGCAGTTTTACAAGACGATAAAAAATGCGGAATTCCCACCAGTTTTTTGCCATGACAAGCACTAATGAAATTTTTCATTATGACATTAGAAACCTGTATTAATTGAGATAAGCTTAGGATCACATCAATTGTTATAATTAAGTTGCACCAATACTGCATGCAGGGCCCCCTCAGACCTGGAATTGCCAAGAAAATTGAAATAATCAGGGAAAACGGATTTATTTTGAAAATGTCAGGGGAATTCAACAAATCAATAACACGTTTCACTTAATTACAGGGTTCTTGGAAAGGCAGGGATTTGGTAACTTTTAATTATAATTTCAAGGTTTTTCATAAATCAATTTTGGCGTGTGCTGGGGTTTTTAGGTGAAGTTGTCTGTAGCAGAAATGAAAAGCAAAACCACTGGTTCCTTCTAGTTATCTTCATTGTGACATTATCGAAATTTGTCAAATTAAAGTTAATCTCGAGCATCTCATTACTCCTAGTGAAAAATTTAAATTAACAAAGCGCTTTAATACTTTCATGTTGAGTGAATTTCTGTGTTATACTACAAATTCAGTAATGGTAGATGTGAAAACGAAATTTTTAACCTGAGTGACCTGGGACAGTCAGGGGATGTTATGCAACTATAGCTTTGAGAAACCTGTAATTAGTTATTAACACAAAAAATCAAGAAATGAGAAGTAATTCTGTTAAATAAACTGCTAATTAAACTGTGAATTAAAAAATATAATTCTAAATTTGCCTGATCCTTATGAAAATTCGCTCTATCTCCCGTTTACGTTATAAGCAATTCCCTACATTGCCACATATTTTTGCATTGTCCTTTGTCGGGAAAATTTGTTTTAAAACCTGGTAATATCAGGGAAAAAGGGACGTTGAAATTTTCACTCGTATGTACAGTACTACATGTATAACATTGATTTTTACAAGAAGTAAATGTAGTTAAGGCTACTCTATAACTGAATTAACTGTTGTTTATCGAGTTGGCCTTTGACGTCTAAAAACATCAGGAACCATTTTTTGCATAAATGTTAGCCAAATCGAGAAAACAAAACTACTTCAATAGTAGTTTAATCGTAACCGAGCGGTTTAGCAAGGCTAGCAGTAAACTCTTCGAGAATCTCGTCGTTAAAACTTTATAGTTTGTGCAAATAGCCTTGCATTATTTCGCCAGTAAAAACTACCACCGTATTTTCGTTTTTCACGAGAATAAGTACATTTATTGGCACTCAAAAAATAATTACAGTACATAATTGGTGGCGAGGCGCGAGTGCTTTCGAGCATAATATCAATATTTCAGGAAAACTGCAGAAAAATCATAAGTGGATTAAAACGCGCTTATAATAAATACGCACAGGTCGGAAGCCACGAGCAAACAATCGTACCCAAGGAGACTGTTTCAAAAAACAAAACCCTGGCCCCGAAACAATTACTAGCTGGCATATCGATAGAAGTTAGTTTAACGTTGCGTTAGCCAACATAATAGTATCACAATTCGTTCGTTCTGTATAACGGCCAATAAATGGGTCATCTGAAATCGGAGGTATTTCACCTTCGTCTTTTGAACATAAGCAGAAGTAGGACTGGGATTGATTAATGGACAGGCTGGGTCGCCAATTTGATTCACCAGCCACAATACAATTGTTGCAATTGTTTCAAAAGCGTGTTGTTACACGCCTGCCCCTTGATACCTGCAAAGATAACTCGCAGGGGCATAGCCTCGGTGGCCATACCGATCCTCCACGAACCACCATTCAGAATTGCCCTCCAGGTCCTGCTGGTGGCGAACGAGGACCACCTGCCCTTGGACCATACTCAACTCGTGGGGCCCTGTGGCTTGGAACGGGTAGGCGGCCACGTAGTAGACATTCTGGAACGGGAAAAAAGCGACAGTCAGTTGGGGACATGTACTGAAATTTGCAGAATCATTTCCCTGACTCTCCATGACCACATCAAGAAAACTACCCTGACTTTGGAAAGAACATTTGTAAAAGTCGGATTTAGACCAGGGGGCTAAAGGCACTTGAGGTTCAGAGGGCCCAACAGAGGAATTTGATCGGGTTCTTTTGGACCCCTAAATAAATTGGTGGTGAATCAATGATTTTTTAGGGAGGGTACATGTACAAGAAAATACTGCAGGCGAAGTTTTTCCATAAAAACACAACAAATGATACTATATATACTGTGTGTATATACATGTATATATATTAACCTAGGATTCCATATACAGAATATTTACTAATACATGTATTAATAATTTATTTAAAAATTAAAGAAACGCTCTTTGCAATTTTTTTTAAAACTAGATACATGTATTAAATGCGATTTTCGCCCATATTTCAGCATGCAAAGTTGTTTTTTAATATTAAATATGACACGGAACATCATTGGCGCTGCATAAAAATGAGTTTACAATGATGGATTTTAAACATTTCTATAACAAATTAGTTGGAAATAAATACGTAATGCGGTGGTGCCAGTTTAGAAAATTTTACAAAAAAAAGTGTCACAAGTGATAGATTCCAACCTTCATTTCAATAACAAAATGAGTTTACCAATAAGTGAAACTTCGATTATCCGTCAGGGTTCGGGAACGCGGATATTCGAATAGATGGATAACGGAGTACATGTACAAATGTGCTTACGATATGAGGCCCATTGAAAAATCGCTGGCAACCGAATTTTCGCTATATCTTGTTGAGTGCTGTCACTGTTGTGGCAAACATGCACTCTGCCTCCGTACGAACATGCACGCCATAAAATTTTACTTTTGAGTGTGAAAATACTACATTTTCCTTTCATAAAATTGTGTAGTTTTTCAACATTCTGGTGGTTAACAGAGACTGACGGTTAATCGAATGCCGGATAATCGAAGTTTCGCAGTATTTATAATTAACTCCATAGGTGTCAGTTTAAAAAACCTGTCTTGTTAACCTCATTGCAAAATTAATAATCGCATACTACATGTATTGATAAGGAATTTCCCGGGCCATTTTTCTCTTCCCTGACTTCCCAGGTCCGTACGAGCTTCATCCAGGCTCCAACGTTCCTCAACCCCTTGTAAGGAAGAGCAAATATGGAGGCCAAAAAAAAAAATGTTCCGAAAAAATAGCTGGGGCTGTTGACACGAAGGCCCATTGAGAGAGCGTCGCGCTTTTGTGCTTGCCCTGCGTCAGGTGTCTGCGTTCCCACGCCAGAACACGACACTCCACTTAGCGAAGACGTTGCTGTATAGCACCTCGGCACCAGAGCCCTTTCCCATTAACGGCCCTGCACTTTCGTTCCATTGTGCGGAGCGTGCCATTAATGGAGCACCACGCGCACCTCCCTCATTTCGCCAGCCGTTCAATTATTTATTGAACGATCTGAGCTGCTCGCTCCTATTAAAAACGCCGAGGGGAGAACGATGATTATTTTTCTATTGCGGTTTCATGAGCCTGGGCCAGCTGATTTTTGAACAGTTCTGTTGCTCGGCAAGCCTTGTGGACTGTGGTTGATGAGATCATGAGCCTGACCAGTGGTTCCCAACCTTTGCGCTGCCATGTACCCATTTCAGAATTGTGACTGTAAAATGTACGCTCAAAAAATGTCATAGTTTGTGGGATGCAAGTTTGATTTTTGGGAAATCAAATATTTTGATGACATCGTGGACTTTAGTTTTTTTTAAATGCTTGCAATGAGGGGAACTTTGTAAGCTAAACGTTCATAAAACTCCTTGCAAGCTCCATGACTTTTTCATGACTTAAAAAAATGTTCAATGCCTATTACAATAAGGGGCCATTCAAGTTTTATGCCTTCACTAAATAGTGATTTTCAGAAACATTCTCTATCACAGTGATGACGTGTTTATTGGCTAAAATGCGCCTTAGGCGAAGTTATTTGCAAAAATGGGTAACAAATGAAAAATTTTAACCCAAAGTTTTATTTTGTGAATCATAGGCAAGTCCCTGATGTACATGTACATTTCATGACCAGACAGTAGACACTATGAAAATCTATTTCACAAAAAATGATTTTGTATTTTTCAAGTTTATAAAAAAATTGTTTGACGCCCTAGGCGAAGGAATGTCCAGGGAGAAATTTTTTAAAAAAAAACGTTAAACGAATTACTGTTTGTGGCAATTTTAAGTGTGGTTTCCTATTTGCCAGAAATCTTATAACGATGGGAATAGTTCAGGTTCGAATGTTTCCTTGAAAAAATGATCACCAATGGGAAACGATGGGAAACTTGTCTGTAAAAAAAGGATACCCAAAAATGGCTTAGCGATTGGTAAGAAATTTACAGAATGACATAAATGCCATAGGAAGAGTTTTTTGGGGGAAAAAGCAGTAGCAAAAATGATGGATTCTATGAATGTTCCCTGGTAGTATCAGTGATGTTTCATTTATAGAAAGTTGTGCTAATTTCATGGAAGGCCCTGTACCCCTTCAACTGTTCACAGATACCTCTTAATTTTTGACAATACTGACCTCCGTATCATCCACTCGTATCGTTGGTACCCCAGTCGAATTTGGGTCATTCTTGAGAGTGGAAGGATGCTCCACGTTGACCATTGCAAAACCATCCACATCATCGTCCTGGACGTCTGGGAAGGGCAAATCACATGGTTCATCGTAGCGACCTCCATTCGTTTCGCTGGAATCGCCACCCTGAAATGCCAAAAAACTGGCAATTACATTCTGACTTGTCTATTGTGCGGGCGTGACCTGATGGGGGTCGACATTAATTTTCTCGCATTTTAGCAACAATGCCAGGCGCGATATTAACAGTTCTTTGATAGTTCTACGATGTAATTGTTGGAGGCCTCCTGGCCTCGCATGCAGCACGGTAAAATGATATCAAATTAAGCAAAAATTCACTCCTGAATGCTGTCTGGGTAGGAGGCAAAATGGCTTTTATTTCCTGGCTATTGTCCGGTTTCGTGCAAAGTTTCATACTCGCACCCCTCGGGAAACTACATGTATTTACGTAAAGAGGTTTCGAAACGAAATAACTTGAAGACGTGAAAAAATAAATCATTCTTAGGCTGGGAAAATTCGAGGTGTTCAAATGCAAGAACAGTAGATCCTGTCTAAAATAATATTCTCTCTAAACTAATATCAGGTGCCGGTCCTGACTTGGGACCTATGTTACATCTGATAATCCCTCGTAACATAATATTCGATACTGTATTCATTGGTTTTTAATAGTTCCACAACTTTTGAAAACTAATACTGCACATGTACTACAAGTTGTAATGCAGAAAATTCAGCAAAATATCATACGAATGTACTATAGAAAAATTTAGCGCCCTAAGAGATTGTCCAAGTTTCCTGGGTGCCATGTTTATGGCTAATAAAAGCAGTTTCCAAGGGGTAGGCCCTACTCAACCCCCAATCTGTCAAAACTAATATTCAACACCGGTCCCAAGGATATTTGTCTCGACAAATTCTATTGTTGAAGCAAAAAAACAGTTGTGATAAATTTCAGAAGGTAAAACAATTACTTTAATCGTAGCCAAACTATCTAATTCAGGGTTTCTCCAGACCGGATAAACCTGGGAAAGTCAGGGAAATTCAACAAGTCAATAACAGATTTTCAGTTATTTATTGGTTAGCACAAAAATCAAGAGATGACATGCAAAATTTGTGTTCTAGCTTCAATTTATATAAATAAGCAATAAATATAGCATTCCTTATATTGGCATGTCATATTTTTGCCTTTTTAGTGGTCAGGTAAAATTGTTTTAAAACCTGAAGTCAGGAAAGTTGAAAATGTCATCTGGAGGAACCCTGTATTTCTAAAGAGAACAGTGGAAAAACGCAAGAGCGATTCACCGAATGCTTCACATTTGTTGCCATACTGTATTTGATTTTCCGAGCATTGATTGGCATGGATCTGCGGTGAAATTCTCCAATATTTTCTTGTATGAATATTTTAGCATTAATCTCAGGAACACGGGGGAACTATGTTCGTATAAACCAACCGATTATTGGAAGGAAGAATTATGCAAAATTGAATGCTCAGCAAGCGACACTGTGCAAATTTATTCGACATAATCTACAAGGATTTCATACCAAAATGCGGATTCATGAACCAAATAATGTATTATCATAATTAAGAATGTCAGCGAATGATAAGAACGTTGTAGCTATATGTTCATAGACAGTTTTTGTCTCGAGGATGTACAAGGTCTTGGTATTTTTCAACTGGGAATTGTGCTGGGAAATAGCAGGTGCAAGCAGACGGCTGTGGAGTGTTGGCAACCATAATGGAAAACAAGACTTTTAATTGGCAAACAACTGTTAAATAATAGGCTTTTAGCAGTTCTTTTGCGATCGGTAGCGAAGTTATAGGGAGTATACATGAGCTGTGCTAAATGGCGCATTCTTTCACACCGATTTACCCATTGTGGACTGGCCTTTCATACACTGTTAATAATCGAGTATTGAAAGGATCTATAGTTTTGCACAACTGACATATATCTGCATACAGGGAAATATGGGATACCGGGTCAACTTGACCCCATTCTCAGAGAAAATTAGACATTTGCAGCAATCATAAATATTTGAAATTTACCAGATATTCAAAACGCAACGAATAGGCCATGGGAAAGAAAACATTCGTCCCCGAATATTGAAAAAAATCAATTTTTTTGCCATTCAGGTATTAAAATGGCTGGGATGTGGAATGCATTACAAATACAGGGTGGTCATAAATTGTCTGTGGGTTACAGTACTTTAAAGTACTTTGTCCTTTTAATATACATTCTAAAAACAGATTTATGTGGTGATGATAAAGTCCTACCGTCATTACAAAAGTTTAAAAAAAACTGAAGGATACCAGGACCAAATTTTGGAAAAAAACCGTCGAAGAACTGCATTTTGACTATTTTATTTCATGTAACCTTACCTAACATACCATCATTGCAGAAATTCAATTTTAAAAAATTCAAATAATGTACATGTACATGAAATAAAATACAGTTCTACGTGTTTCCAAAATTGGGTTTCTCTTTGATTAACTACGCTTTTTTTTAATTTTGTAATTAGGGTTGGATTTTATGATCGCCCTGTAGAGCAAGTTAACACTACAAAGGAAGTTTTTGAAAAAAGGATATTTTTGTATTTTTTTAGAAAATATGTAGATAAAAATGAGTTACTGTACACCCACAGACAGTAACTTCTATTTTCAAACATTGATTGAAACGTTTCAAATAATTTAAATTTGTCAACATTCAAGTATAAGTGGCCGGAATTGCCCGAATTTGTGCTTGAAGAATAATCATTGATGCAATGCTACAGTAACATGGAATATAATTCAAATGTGTTTAATCTGCACCATTGCAAGTTCAAATGCAATGTTTTTGTTGAATATTCAGTTTGTCCTCTAATCTATGACGATGCAATCCATTTAACGTTGCCAACAAACTTAATAAGAAGGGCCTATTAATAGTTCAAGACGAGGCAATTTGCAGAAAGTGCAATTATAGAAAAAATACGATGCTTGCAAAGTTGAACTTGAAAGTTGAGAATTTTCCAAAAACTCCTCAACCTCACCTCATAAGCTTTTGCACTAATGATTAGCTGAGAAGCAAATACTTTTACTCGGAAGAGTTTTCTCAATTTTCTTCATACGGTCCAATGACTTTTCACTTTTGAAAATTCGATATAAGATATCTCCATTTTCCGCCTCATTATGCATAGTACATCCATTATGGAATTAACGACGGTAAGATATTCCTTCCTGGCCTCTCTCACCCGTTCATCGTTTCAAGGGTTGGCCCCTTAAACCCTCCTGAACCCCGAACCCTCCGCCTATATTATAATTTCCTTCGCCAGCCCCATGCAAACGTGCGGAATTTTTGATGGAGACATTTGATAAACGTGCCCAAATCGATTTCCAATATTTAATGCGCTGTAATTGTTGGTGGAAAACACTTTGTATATAATGCTTTATCAAATCTGACAAAAGATGGGTTCTAGCAGATAAGAAATGGGACCCAAGAACGGGGTCTGAATAAGGGCTCATTTGTCAGTGTTCAGCACAAGGGGGCCTGTTTGCAAAAATTGAATGCAGATTTCATAGTGGACGGGAGGGTGGGGATAACATCCTGCACACCTAATGAAGGAGCCTGGCATATGCCGGCTGCTACTTAAATATTTAGTATGGTATTTAGGAAAGGAATGCTATTTGCGTGCTCGCTTGTTAAGCTCACATCATCATTCTGCGAACAACGTTTAGACTCATGTCAAATGCAACTCAAAAACGTTATAATTACTGGAATGATTAATGAAATGGTGGCCTAAGTTCAGAAATTCGATAGGTTCAGGTGCAGCAGCAGAATTTTCCATAATATAGGATTTAGCATCCTCTAGTTTGCCTGTTTTCAGAAAACACAAAATACTGTATTCAGGTGAAGCACTTAATATTCAGCAAGAGTGCTGGCTCTTCTGTTCAAATTCCTGCAGTTGATCTGTCATTAAAAATCTGCTTACATTTCCAACACATGTACAAGGTGCCAACTTGAATGCCATAAGAGAAAACCTTGACACGTTATTCGTTTTCGAGCTCCAAGGGCGGTTTTTCAAATCCGAGTTCCAAGAGCGGTTATACCATATTCCACCGAGAAGAGATGGCAATTGTTTGCAATCTCCTTAATTAAAGTGCTCCTCTAACATGTCATGAGTTGCAAAAATGCTTACAATGCTCTTGATTTCAAAGAGAAATCGACCTAAAAATTACCTCGCAGTGTGAAAGGAAAATTCTCCAGTCTTAGTGTGGGTCAAAGGTGGCCACATTCAATTCACATTCGACTTATACCCGTTAGATTGCAGGGAAATACTGTACGTAAGGTGCATACCGGGCAGGTTTTATGCTTACTTTGAAACCTTTTGAATTTAAGCCACAGGCTGCGCCTCTGCTGTTGTTCCATTATTTGCTCTTTTAAAAATTTTGAAAAGATTAATTACATATTATACGAATGTATAAACGTGCTTTTAATAACATGAAGTATTAAGCAAGGTAACCAACTTAAATTTCCTAATGCAACATTCGTTTCCATTATGCATTGAGAATGTTTTAAATACTCGTACGTGATACATCACGGCAATTGTACAATGGTGAAGATAAACACGATAATCAAGTTTTAAATTAATAATTTCTAGGCTGCCCTAAGCCAAAATTGACATCCGGGAGCAGCTTGTTGGGAAGCAAAACTAAATGGACACTTTTTAAATCAGTTTGTTTTGTAACAGGATGACGGTTAATGCAATCCTTGCAAATAAGGCCAAATTGTTTCATTTCTGCTACTAGAGGAGTATGCCAGCAAAATTATAGTTCATTATCGAATACCATAGTGTGCAAAACACTTATTGAAAACTCGAATGAAGGCAGTTCTTTTACTACAAATAATTTTGTTAGTTGTAGCTTACTCACCTCATATGGAAGATTCTCATAGCGTAACTGGGTGTCAGTTTCTTCAGGCACTGTATCGTAATAGCTGTATTTCGGAGGTGGGTCATTCGGAGGCATTTCGATGCCATTCCTTAGAAGCACAGGCGATGCGGGGGGTTTTGTGACTTCTTGCTGTTGGTGGTCGAGTTGGATGAGAGGAGTCAAAACGTGCGACGGCACTAACCCTTTGTCGATTCCATTGTCCACAAACCAGCGATTTGTCATTCCCATCGGGTCTTTCTGTTTGATAACTGCCACTAATTCATCGGCCCTCAAAGATAGTTCGGAATAGTTTGCAGATGTATAGGTCTGCACAGCCGTAAACAACTGCTCTGCAGTGTAGCGGCCTTGTAGATAAGCCCGTTGACTAGTACTTTGAGCCTGTAGAAAATTGAAGTTTTGTAGTTTTCTTTGTTAAGTTGTTGAAATTTTAATGTAGTCATCTTACCGTGTGTTGTGCATTTGCCGAAGTGCCAACACTCAATGATGATGCCCTGTGCTTTTCTGAATGAGTTTTATCCCTAACAGCCCTTTCCATGCGTGGACTGGGTTGAAGCACAATTATTCCACTGTTTTTCAGCCTCTCCAAAATGGCTTCGTGTTTTTCCATAAAAGAATCTAGAATGTCTTTGTCAGGTAGATTCAGATTGGGAACCTGAAATGCATGATGGTAATTTAGTTGTAGTGTTATACCAGAAGAATATTCATACATTTTGGATCGCGTCCACAGTATTGATAAAAACGCAATAATGTAATTTTTACTTTATTTTGATATAGTTTTGCTTTTACCCAAAATAGGCCAACCACACGACTAAATTTTAACTTTCACAGTTTTTCGTTCTCATGTTTCGAATTTATCCTGATATTATCAATGTGCATGAAAATTTCGTAGGCTGTTGAATGATGATTGTCATACAAAAACTACAATACATTTTATAGCAATGGGGCGCTCATGAAGCTTTATTTCTACATATGTTAAAATACATTCACTCACTTCTTCTGTCATAGTAACCAGATGTTTTGTTGTCATCCCAATGAACTTTTTACGGGCGAATAAAAAGGCGCCAACACATTCGGCGACGATAGCAATGGACAGATCTGTTAATTTTGGCAATTCTTCCAGTAATTGAGCATTTAAGGCGCCATAGTCCTTTTTCGTAATTTCCATTTCATCTCTGAGCTACAGTATCGAAACAAGCACCATGATTATTAAAAACAAATTTAGACATTGTTAGTTATGAATTTTAGTAATCAATAATTTTTGAAATCTCCTACTTGTTTCCCTTTATTAATATCCTTGTTTTTTTCTAAACGCTGTGAAGCTGCATCGTAGTCTAATAGTTTGTCATTGCGCTTTTCAATTAACTTGTTGGGGCCTTCATAAAGATGCAAAAGTTCGGTCAATGGCCTTTTTAATCTGCTTTCAAAAACCCGTTCCTGTAAAAGATTATAATAGTGTCACATTATTTACCCTCGAGCATTACTCTTAGAAAGGTATATATGTTCCATCGCCATTTGCATTAAAAAAGTACTAACAAATTCGGGCCATATGTTGGACATGACATCTCGCTGAATTGTGCGAAAGGTGTCAACGTCCTTACGGCATCTTTGTTCTTCGTAGAAGTTCCCAATGTGTTCACCAAGTAGAAACTGTGTCACTACACATTGCTGAAACGCAAGAAAGTAGAAAAACATTAGTGCTAATCAGAAATGTATAACCACCTTGAGATTGACGATCCTACCTTTAAATTACTATGAAAAGCATCAGCATCCTTCAAAAGTTGCTTGATGGTTTTTTCCAGATCACGGAATTTCTGTTCTGTGTCATCAAACGCATAGTCTTTCGTCTAATCAAATTCATCAAAATGATTATGCAGCGAAAACGTTCAAATTCTAAATTTTGGTCGGAGAAAAATGAAATGCACTGACCACTGAAACCAGCCCAAGATGCGAAGAGAGTCTCATGCCAATGCGTTGACCCTTTTTAACAACAGAATGAAGATTTAATTTTGAGATTTTTGCAGTCAAACCACTGTCGCTGTCCTTTCTGTATTTCACCACTGAAACATATTTCACCAAATTCAGATAAGCACTATAATGCAAAGTCCCCCCCCCCTTGTTTAAACCCCATTTTTAAATAAACAAATGGTTCATCATTAAAATTAGTTTGCTAGAATATCGGGTTACTGAAAGTATTTATTACCCAGATCTTTCCGCCTTTTACATTCATTAATTTCATTTGCTACATCGGTCATGGCACTTAGGGCAGCTGTGAGGTCCAGCTTGTCCGGAAAGTTTTCATCAGTGGTCTGAAAGTCGAATATACATTCAATGAAGATTATTCTGCACTTCCAAGTATTAAAGAATGTCTATAGCAATGCAATGAAATATTTACCTTCACTAATTCATTGAGGAGCAATGGATATTTCAGCACCCTCTGTACAGGCTTGATTAGAACTGAGCTTAAATTAAAGTAACTAGGGTTTGCACCACGCCCCAGTTTAGTTTGAATGAACCTGGTAATTTCTTCATCCTCCTCGTACTGTTTGATTTGAAAACACGTTGGATTATCTTATCACGATAACCAATCTAGTTGTCAATCGTTCACTTTGCTCGCAAGAGACGTCAAAGTACGAACCTTTTCTAATAACACGATAACTTCATTGTGACTGGCACAATAATCACTGTATGCTTTCTTCATTTCAGGTGCAATTTGTTTGAAACATATTCCTAGAAATGAAATTGAATTACATGTGTATGAATGTGTGTACATTCAGTACCCAAACATTTTATAAGATGGTACAGAACGCCACAATGCAGCTTAAACTGTTTTTGCCTCACCAACTTGTTTAAAAAAGGTGATGTTAAAAATACAAGCACAATCTGAATGACATCATTTAAGGATGCCACTATCAAACAATTTATTTTTAAATAGTAGGGTATGTACTTTTAAGAAAGACAATTTGACATAATTATCCTAATTAGAGCACATTGTTCATCTCACCTATGGCCTGATATTCTACAGGGCCAATCATTGCATCCTCCAAACTACTCAAAAGTTGCTTGTTGACTTTGAGCACTGATTCTATTGGACCAAAAACCACATCCACGTTGATTCCATTGCGCTAAGAACCATAAATATTCACCGTTAATAAATTCCGGAGGCCAATGAAAGTGATTCATGGGCATTCCGCTCTCACCAGGCATTCTTCTGGATTGGACAAAAACGCATCCTTGCAAAATTGCATGTCTTGAACGAAAGATTTTTCTGTCTGCCAAAGTTCTTCCAGAATTAACTTCCGCTTTTCAATTTTCTTTTCCCTGGACTCGTATAGCGAACTGGTTGAATCCACTCTTTTTAGATCCCTGTTGCGCAGCTCTGGCTCGCCTTGCCCAACCTCCACAGGGCTTTCTGATCTTGTGGCCTAAAATACAAGCATGGGCAAATTATACCAAGTTGGCTATCTTTACCTCCTACTGTTCACAAATCACCAATTCGCATGATTTCCAGGGATACATGGCAGCCATAAAAATATCAATTATGAAAGCATGTCAACCTACCAGAGATGGGCTGGGGTTCCTCGCACCAGTCTCAGACATGGCTCTTCTGTTCGGCCTCCTTTCTGTGCGCTGGTGGCGATAGGTGGGTGTCACTAGGGCTGTTTGCAATGACGAAAACAAACATAACACCACAGCATTATGAGCGATGAGCTATCTCATATTAAAAAGCTCCAATGTCGTTGCGAAACTTTACAGTTACATGCTATTGATGCCAGCCTACCTGATGCGGGTCGACAGGCATGAACAGGAATGGGTGGAGCAGGCCGATGGGGTACACGAACACGATCTAAAATGCAGATTTCAAGTGATTTGAATCGAGAGCATAAGTATTTCACTGCCACTGAAATAGATTCTGCCAGGCTGTTGACATGTCACACTATGGTCGATCATCATCGAACTGCCATTGGGTACTCTGTTTTAAATCAGGGTTGCCAAAATGAAATCACCAGCTTCAATGACCTTGCGTGTGAAAATGTAAAACAACTTGGAAGCGTACGTACTGTTGAAAAATACGTGTTAGGCTACGTAGGCCTCATAACAATTTTTGAAGGCTGCCAAGTGGGATGGCATTCATAGATATTTTTTATTTGAACGCTATCAAATGGGTGCCATGACAACAAAATCATGTGATGCTTTGGCTAGCCATGTTATTTAGCCCATGTGATGCTTGCCCATGAAGGTTGAACCAATTTAAATGTTTACAGGAAGCATTGTTGGTGGTTATCCAAGCATGATCGTTGACCTATGTGCACAATTATCATTTTTGGCGATGCCGACCTCAATATTTATTGAAGTGTAGGCATGGCAATCGAAATGAGGATCTAAAACTGATTTGCACTTTCTTCTGCCTGTTTGCGTGGGGGGTCAAAGAACTTTGGCATTTAATCCCTTCATGTCTGATAAATTTTATGTTGTAATTCATTGCAAATTTAGTTTTATTTGCAATTACACGTAGTAAACTGTAAAAGGAACTACTGGAAATGGTTTGGTACAGCTGTAAAGTTCTAAATTAATTGTGCTTATCTTGAGCTAGAATTTTTTTTGAATTGTGGATTTATAAATTGTTCAGCCAGATAGGCGAAACCATGCACGCTTGGTCAATTAATTTTAATATGGGTGCAAAATTAGTTATGTATTACATCTATGACTTTTTCATTGGCTTTTGCGATTCTTAAAATTTGAGTATTCCATATTTAGACGAAAAATATTTTATCTTGTACGTTATAGTTGCAGCGAATTGGTTTAATTTATACCATTTTGATATGCTAGAAAATCATTTTTCCTGCATCGACATTGACAATTTGTATTTACATTTTTGGAGCTTCTTAGCTTGTGAGATAAGCCCAATTTAAAACCTTTAGCATCCAAGGAGAAAACCAATTTTTGCAACAACAACATCTTTGGCCACAGGCATGATTCTATATCAGACTGTTTCAGAAAGTCTTCCAAAATTTCAACAAGCATACATGTACATAAAAACAGTTTTATATGTCGGTATAATCATTATTACACTCCCCAATTGTTGAATCTATGGTCTAATATCTCAAGAAGCAAAAGTTGCCTTTTTTGCAATGAATTGCGAAACTATAACTAAACTTATGAGATCCTATATAAAAGTGTAAACCTAAGTGAGTAAAATTAGCTTGACACTCACCCTGAGCTTTTTCTACATTCTTAGGTGAGCCCGGCATTGAAGCAACTGTAAAAGGTGGTGGTCTGGGTGGTGGTTGCCTTTTAGATGGCGATACCGGACAAGAATTGCGCCTTCCAGATTCTTGAAGATAAGAAGTCATTTGATGCTTTTTGTCAAAAATAAGCTGCTCACTGGGTTCCAAATATGACCCTGCTTTAGTTGTCGAAACACCAAACGAATGGTAAACTGGTGGATTGGCTGGTGAAATATTTTCTTGATGAAACTGGTCATCGTCTCTGAGTTTGGGAATGTGCTGGTCATCGGAGTATTTGAAAAATTCAGAATTCCTAGTTTCCTTTTTCTTTAAGGACAGAGACCAGCTTGGAAGTGACAGCTGACGTTGGAAGTAATCCGTGGCAGGATCAGAAGTGTCATCGTCTGACAACTGTAAATACGTGGCTGGACAAAGACCACTTACACCGTTGGAATTCCGTACCCTGTACCAACTATCATCGAGTTTTTTGAGCACTGTTACCCGTTCACCCTCCCTTAAGCCGAGGTCGCCATCCAGCTGAGGGATGAAGTCGTATAAGGCAATTGCACTACTCCCTAGGGTAAGGTTTTCTTCACTTAAATTCACATGTTCCGTTGGTAAGTTTACTAACACGTGCACGTAGCATGCAGGAAATAATCCTACTTTGCCATTCAGTTCTCCCTCAAACCACTGCGAATTGATGCGTTTCACGAGCCTGACTAGCTGGCCAACACCAAAACTAAGCTCGTTTGAAAATTCCCCCGTGAAAGCGTAGACTGTGATGCACTGGGGTTCATTGGGTTCTTGAAAAGTGGGCTCCTGTAGGGGAATATCCATGGGCAGTTGAGGGGGAGGAATACTTGGAGGTGACATGGAATCTTCTCTTTCTGAATCGCAACTAAGTGGATCGAACGATGTGAGGATTTCGGACGAACGTTTAGGCTTTCCATTAATTTCTTCAAAGTTCAGTAGATCAGGAAGGGATGAGGTCCCTGCCCCTCCTTCCATAAGTTTCACGAATGCTGATGGGAAAATTCCAGTTTTTCCATTACATTCGCCTCTAAAATAAAATTTTGAAAAAAAAACGAGATTATCACTTGTGGTGCTTTTGATAATGGCAATATGATATGGATTAGGCCTAC
Organism: Kryphioiulus occultus; assembly: GCA_034687865.1. NCBI lineage: Eukaryota > Metazoa > Arthropoda > Diplopoda > Julida > Julidae > Kryphioiulus > Kryphioiulus occultus. The sequence goes on from JAQGAF010000190.1 coordinate 61,209, forward strand.
CTACCTGTACCAATCTTTGTCGATAATTTCAGTTATCTTCACAATATCGCCCTTTCTAAGATCAATCTCCTCTTCCAGTTGCGCCTTCAAATCCGCATTCACGGTGGCTCTCATGTTCACTTTGCCCTTGACAATTTCGGTCTAATTTTTAAGGATGCAATATGAATTACTGCCAACGTACGGAGATACCATACCTACATCTTTAGACGCTCAGTTACCCACCGGTAGCAGAGACATGTCGACTTTCCAGACTAAATTAAGGGGAAATATTCCAGTGTCATTATCCCTTCTCCCTCGCCACCAGTTGCCGTCTATCGCCTGTGTGCCCACAATGACGTCTCCTAAACAAATTAGCATGTGTGAGAAACGTCAGTTTAACATCTGCTAACTTGTACGGCTGCATTCTTATACCTTTTTGGAAAGCCAAATCTTCGAGTTCTTGAGCTGAAAAGCGATCTTTGGCCACAAAGAGCTGCTCACCGGGCTTGCACGATGGCACTGCCATTTCGGCTATGAAGCCTGTTGGAAAGTTGCCGAACCTTCCCTCGCAGCAGCCGTATGTCCAGTGCCGGTCCACCTTCCGAATCACCTGGACGACTGACCCAACAGCGAGGCTCAACTCACCGTCCATGCTGCTCGCAAAACTGTACACCACCCGAGCAAGCACCCCTGGTTCCATGTTCTGAAAAGTTAGACATGCGTAAGGAGCCATCTGTTAAATATGTCTCGACTGTTTCATGCATTTGTGCTGAACTATCGAATTTGTTGACTGACACGTCGATGGCTGCGTGGCACAGGTTTTTTTTACATAGGCAAAGAACTTGAATTGTTGTTGAGAGTAACTGGAGCATGGCTTATTGCCATGCATTTGACAACAAACCAGATCCACCCCTTTGACCACTCGTCTCGTTGTAGCGACACTCACCGATATTTCTGTTTCTTCAGACTAGGCACAAGGCTCGAAGCTTTGTCGCAACACGTGAAAGTCCACCCATCTTCTCGCTAGACCATCTGTCAGAGTTGTTCAAAGCCATTCAATGCATCGCACAATCGTTCTGGTCCATTTTGTGCTGATTTTGCGGACTATGCCCATGCAGTGTGATGAGTTTCAAGCTGTCTTGATTTCCCAGTTTGCCCCCAAAAGTTGCGGCTGAGTTAATTGCTCCTCACGGCGCATTTTGGCTTCCGAAAGTAAACGTAAGCAGTCTTTGCGAATTTCAAGGCTTTTTCGATATTCCCAGAACTTTCCAGCCCGCAACAATTGTTGACGAGATAGTTGTGGGTCAAGGTTGGGTTCGCGCACAATTTATCGCTCACCCTGTAGGCAGTGATGTCAGTAACCGTAAGCCCAAATAGGATGTTTGGTTAGGAGCAGGGAGGAGCTCCATTTAATTAATCGCAAAATGGAGAGGGCAAGCAAGGCTATTCGAAGGTAATATTTTCTGATTTTCTTGTTGTTTTTGGGACGAAAGCAGCCGTTGAAATTGTCGTTTAACTCTTGGCTGCGCTGGCGCGAATTTTCGGGAATTTTGGAGCTGAAATGACGGTTTATTGCTAAATTACAATTCGGGGACATAGGCCTATAATTAACCTTTGCTATTTCCTTATGGTATTGTCCATAGTTTTTGAGGATTTTAAATTTCGCTGCCCACGAAGTTAGTTGTGTAGGTGGCTATTTGCTCGCACCTGTAATTTCCCAAAACAAAGAGGTTTTGAGGGTATACTGTGTGTATACACAAGAAACAGAACCCTATTTTTTTAATCGCTCTTGTATGCAGTCTACAAGAACTTGATGAATTGTTTAGGTTAATTTTCAAAATTGTTTACATTTTGAGGGCGTACGTGCTGCTTACCAAAAGGACTTAACATATTCAGTGAAAGTCCAACTTAACATTTTCTGGCCAACTTTAGCATGTACTAACTATTAGGAGCTTTTCTACTTTGTGATAAATAATTTCCACTTTTCTGCACTAATGTAAGTCTAGAATTCATGGTTGCTATTTTTTCCTTGGGTGTAGTAAGGTGACAATACATAGATGCTTCACTGACATGGTTTAAGTAACTTTACTTCGATCAGTTGCATCAGCATCATTATTGCAGCCCATATTTTCAATTATGGCACTTCAGGCGACAGTAGGCAATTTTTTTAAAACTTATTTTTACAGTATGAAAGGCTAATATTATGGCATGGCTGATAGCAGTTTAGTTTTGTAATACGTACACTTTAGGGGTCTCATTTTACTACATTCCAAAATGTTCTATCATGAATAATATATCGCTTTTACTTGATTTACTCTTGTTTCATACTCAACAATTCTTGATTTCCAGGAGTGGAGTGCGTTTAAAAGCTTTAGGTGGTGGCCATGCTGATTTGAGCATGGTTATATCAGAACTTAAGGATGTCCGACAAGCAGCAAAGATGTTTATGCAGGCCCAAAATTCCAGTGAGTAGAATTATTCAGTGACGAGACATTCGCCTCTGTATTTCGGGTTACCGAATGGGGTTTTCTTAACACATCCACAGCAACGCAAGACATGCTGAAATGGTCACTAAATGATGAAAATAGAGCTATCCAAGTAAGTATCGTAAACTTGTGTTTCAATGGTGATCCATTCTGTGAATTGATTCACTGTTGTAATCTTAGGATGCTGTCAGCCAGTTATCAGAATTAAACAGTCTATGGACAGAAGTACAGAAGGAATTTAATGGTGAGTGTCAAGAATTACTCAATTTATACTTCTGTAATGTGCAAAAAAATACATGTTCATTTTCACGCAGAACAATTGAAAGAATATAAATACCAATTCGAGATGATTCTTGAAGGAGAACGACATATTGATCAAGCAAGGAATCATTTGGTAATAATAATGATTTAACAAAAACATGCTATTGCTGTCTTTGTTTGGAGGAACTTTTTCAATTGATAAAAGATGTGACTTTTTATTCTAGACATCTTGTGAGCAGAGGGAATTAAAAATTAAGAAAGACCTTAAGAAGGCTGCCAAGGTATTTGAGTTTTTCATTTAAATCTTAGGACTTCCATAATTCCTAGTTTCAAAATCATGATAGTTTCTGTTTGCTTTCAAAAATGCAGCAGAAGGCAACTCAAGAGGAAATGAAACACCTTGAAATAAAATTGGCACAAGCTGAAAGGGCCAAAGATTTGGCACAATTGGAAGGTACTTGGTGATGCCATTAGAGTGAAAAATGACAGCTTTGAAAAATTCACATATTTCAACCAAACCTTGGCTTTATTTTCAGTTGTTGACAGAGTCCGTGAAAACGAATCTTTGAAAATGGTTCGCTTCAAAGAAGGTTTGTTGAAAATATCTGAGGCTTATGTTGAATTAGCAAACAAATGTGCCATCATATTTGGAGCTCAAAGGGCAAGTCATCTTTGTCTTTATTTGTTTGTATATCTCATGCATCAGCTGACATGCTGATAACGTTTTGTGTTTGTTTCAGGATATTTCCTGTCAATTACCTGATATCACTGCCCAAGATCTACATGAAATTAAATATACAGGTACAGCATATAATAATTTTAGTTGTAAATAATGTACAGTACTGTTGTGCTAGATTGTATGCCAGCCGATCTACTTGTGGTATCAGTAGGGCGCCCATGATAATTTAACAATACGTGTTGTAAGCACATTTATTGTAAAATCCACAAACATTGACCCCGTGAGATTGTCGACACAATCGATGGTGGTGGCTCTCTTTGCCATATTCCTGTTTTACACTTGCTGGCATACTAATTTCAATGACATATTGATGATATATCCTCACATAATTTTCTGCTGCCATGCACGTCATTTAAGAGCCCATCTCTAGAGAACCTCTGGCTGTTTTAGTCTGAAATATTAAAACTGAAAAATTCATCTAAGGGTAATATCAATCAGATTCAGTGTCTAGAACACCCAGGAGAATGTAACTACGAAAAAAAATGTGTACGGTTATTCACAGATGAACGTGTTTTAATGAATGTACAATCTTTCAGGTTCAGGATTAACGAAACTAGCCGTCATGAAAGCCAGAGATCATGTTAGGCAATATAGGCGGCGCTCTCATCATCTCATACCTCAGCCACCACCTATGGGTAAGCCAAGGTCATTTTGTAAGTCTCACCGATGGTGTTTGTTGCACAATTACAACGAATCTCGTTTCCGCAGATGATCCCCCACCTCCATACACTCCAAATTATTACGATGACCCAAGTGTGGGTAGTGGCACATGTAACATTGACAATGTCGTAATTCCCACATCTGGCATAAGCGACTTGTATGACTCTGACAGAGCCCACGCGGTAAACGTAACACCCTCTCGGCAGAGGGTACTTGCCGATCACCCTCTTCCGCTGCGACCACCCGCTGCTCCAGAAGGCGACATTCGATGGAGCGACAACTACGAGGACGATATTTCTGGGGCAATGGGAGGTACTAGAATAGAGTAGTTATTTTCAAGTCACTTATTATATTATTCCCTACTATTTTGCCTAAATCATGCACATAGACTTCAATGCTTATGTTTTGGGATTCTTATTTAATGGGAGACAACCCTACTTAATGTTTAAAAGTAACCATTGCAGTTATAGACTATGGAATGTGTCAGTGCAGTAGCAAGATGCTATAACACTGCTGCCTCTGCAGTATAATGTACTACCAGAGAGGGGTGACATCACATGCTGATATATCCATAAATCAAGCTGGCATTGTGAACACATCATCAAACGATTTTGATATATCATTTATTTCTCTTTTTTGTCCCTTATTTACATTTCCCCGTCGACCTTCCACTTCTCCCCTTCACCCTTATCGAGCTCATGATTTGAGGAATTGATTGTATGAACTTTCTGGCCATGGCAAATATATTCCTTTGTTGCCATTTGAGTTCTTGCCTAACTATTTTATGACAGTTGGTTTGAATGTACAACCTATTTACATGATTCCTCAGATTGGATAATAATAAATAAACAGTTGGCACACTGTTTGTATACAGTAGTCCCCTCTCCTGCCATATTGGTTGGGAAATCTTCAGCTAATTATGAAAATCATGGACTTGGATCCTAACAAGTACAAAGAAATACTGAAAAAATGAAACATGCAAAAGCAATAATTATCACATGACACTTTGGGGTGATCCATACAGCAGTACATTACATTCCCTTCCAAAAGTGTAAACACTTTTACCACAATTGCTGAATTTGTATGCAGAAGAAAACTTTGAATACATTTTTTTTCATAAGTAGAAGTAATCAGTCGAGGAAGAATTTTCTCTAAAAAATATCTCCTCAAACCTAAACTAAGGCAAGAGGTTCACGTCTTGATTTGTGGCATTTCTTGGGAAGCAGGGAATGCCATTAAAATTTATTTTCAAGGAGCCTTGTACCACTTGATATATTTTTCTTTAACTGCATTGCTCTCAGCTCTCATTGTGAAATGAAATTGCTTTAGCATACTCCAAAGGCAATTTCATTAATAAGTTGAAAATATAGGATTCTATCAAAATAGGCGCAATCTTTCCCCTGAGGAAGTTTGAAACTGCATAACACAAAAATGTTGGTTTATTACATAGAAAATTCCACAGGTTTGCATGGTCATAGAACAAATGAAGTACATGCAAGATTAAGACTGGTTTAGGCTTGGGATAAAGGAAACTTGCAGGACCAATCAGGGCATGTGACCAGGATCTCTATTAAAGGATATCGACCTCGTATCTAGTAGCTTCTAGCTCCCCAATTGATGATGTCAAAGCAACCCAGCAAGATGACAACAATTTACTTCAGTTCTGAAATTATCTGTGAAAAGGCTGTAATCAATAAATGTGGACAAAAACACTGCTATTATAAAGGTTTTTGTTTATTCACAAAAAAATACAACCACCAAGCATGTTTCACAAAACATTCGAAATTCAAACTGAAATATTTCCACACACTGACTATCTCATTTCACGCAGACATTGTATCTTTAAAGAGCTTCCGAACTGTTGTTGTAACAAGTGAATTTGCTGGCTCTGAAGACTGGTAGGTTATCTAAGATAACGAGTTTCGATCATCAGCAACAAGCAAGTGTATTACCAAATGCTGTCATTATTTTACAGCATAAGTTACCTTAAATAAGTAAGGCTGGACATCAGCATATGAATTGTCGTATATCATATCCATTTCTGAATGGTTGGGAATTTTTGGGACATATTCATGCCTATTCATTGCCTCTGCCACAAATATAATTTTCTCAGCCAAAATCTCGCCAATTTTTTCTCGATATTTCTGCCGTTCTTTTAAAACCAGGGGAAAAAATTAGTGCACACGGGGATGAGCTAACCTACACAAGATAATTGTCACTTTTTTCACTCACCATGTTCGTTGTTAAGAGTTATAAGATTGACTTTTAAAGTCCATATCTCCCAAGAAATGCTCTCAGGTGGGAAGGGCCACCGTGATTGCTTTTTCTGGTAAAACTCCAAGGATATCTGAAAAATGGGGGAAGCCCAAGTAAAATTATAAAGCAAAATGCCTATAAAACAATTCTGGGCTGTTGTTTCCTTTAACGGCACCTCCCCAAGTCGGCCTAACCTAATTAATCTTAAAAGTACTAGACGACTGTTAGGCAAGGTTCGATCAGGCAGATGGTGGCCACATTGGAAGTTCCTGTCAAGAGATAATCCTGCAGCGTGGGGTGCCACAAAGGAAACAGCCGCCCAATTTTGTTAGTGATAAGAAATTTGTGCATTTTCAGCTGGCTGACCTGCCCATTATGTGAATTATCTGAGTTGAGTAGCAAATCACTAAATTGTGCCACTTCCCGCTTCAGTGTTTGATCCAAATCGGCTGATGCACAGCGAACCTAAATATTGGAAAAAATTGTTGGCACATTATAAAATGCACATTGAACTGCATTCATTTTGATAACTTCATTGCCCATTACATATGTTAGATCGATGAAATCGCAATCGACATCCTCGTAACCAACTGTGCCTACAGAGTAGCTTCCTTCTTGCTTGTAGTGGAACTAGAATTTAGGCAAGGGTCAGATGTTATATAGTATTATTATGCATGACTAGGAATGGAAACTGTCAGAGATGGGCAAATCTTGTTTTCTTTTACTACATAAAAAAATTCCTAGTACAACTCATCTAAAATTAAGATATAGGTCATTCCGTACATAATTACTCAAATGAATATAATATTACACCCTGAAATTATAAATGTCATACAAAATCAAGGTAATAAGTCTAACCTTTCCCTGCGTTCGATGAAACAGTAGAGTGTGAAACAAGCCTAGAAAAAAAATGATACGTACAGTATGAGATATAAAGGCCCATTGCACACATTACCAGACATCATGTAATATGCTTGTAAAAGTATAAAAACACTCACTCAATGCTACCTCTTCTACTTGTCGCCCTTCTACAGACTAGTGTTGGGATCCAAAATTGTACGTGAAATTAGTAATTTGACATTCATGTATCAAGGCATGCTATTACGAAACATGGATACTCACCAACTCAAACACCTGATGACGAGCATTCATGTCTGAAAATCGTACAGAAATCTACCATTCTGGATTCAAAGCAGGTCCTGTAGCAACTAGCAACACTACTTGTTTTTCATGGCAATTTCTATAGAACATGACGTCACTCTCATGCGATACATTTCCTGTAGTGTTAAATGCGGATTGTGTGTGGTTGGAGTGGAAGCATGAAGTCGTCTCATAGGAATGTGCATCCTGACCAAGACGCGAAATAACTGCATTTTTAAATTTTCGCATTCATGATATTAGGTACCTCATTAAAATATAGCATGAAAACACGTTTTATTTACGTCAGTAACTACCTTTCACGTTAAACAATGTTATGTGAGCTACTTTTTCAACTGTCAAAAAATGCATTCCCTGCCATTATACGAAAGCTAACAACCACCTGCTCGCAGCGCCCCCGTGGCGTTTTTAACCACGCGAGTTTTC